>JBAMAX010003319.1:0-20226 GCA_037043745.1 Chymomyza amoena
AAATGGCATACGGAAAGTCAGGCGCGGACGACTTTGGGATACCCTGTACCACTAGCTTGCAATAAAATCCGGTTCCTTCACAAAAAACCAAAAACAGAAGAATTTTTTAGCAAAAAAATTTTTTTTGACCAATTGTTCCTATAGGAGCTATATGATATAGTCAACCGATTTCAATAAAATTTGACACAGTGCTTAAATACCTTAAAAAAGATCTGAATGCCGAATTTAGTTCAAATATCTTTACAAACAATCCAAACACATCGAATTTTTTATATAAAACTTTTTTTGGACCGATTGGTCCTATGGGAGCTATATGATCTAGTCAACCGATTTGGATTATATTTAGTACAGTGCTTAGGAATTATAAAAAACTCACGAATATCAAATTTGGTCCCAATATCTTAACAAACAAACGAAACACAAAAAATTTTGTTAAAAAATCGATTTTTTGGAAGATCGGCCCTATGGGAGCTATATGATATGGTCAACCGATTTTGTTCAAATTTGGCTCATTGCTTAAGTGCTCTAAAAAATTTCCAAACTCCAAATCTGGTTACGATATCTTTATTAAAAAACGAAATAGAGCGAATTTTTCTTTAAAAAAGTTATTTTGGCCGATCAGTCCTATGGGAGCTATATGATATAGTCAACCGATTTCGATCAAATTTGGTACAGTGATTGGGAATAAATTCAAATAAAAATAGCAAAATTTTCCTACCATGTATCTATTTATGTATAGCATGGGTCTTTATGCCTTTTATGTTAATCTACACATTAGTGTGAAGCTCGATCAAAATTTATCCATTATTTTATATAGCTATCATACAAAATTTTAAACTGCGGTCTCTTTATAAGTGAGACATGAGACATAGACGTAAAATTAAAGCAGACCATGACTGGATCCCTTCTTCCGGTTTTCATATCTCCCGATCACTATTATCTAATGCAGCCTAAAGATTTCTATCCAAGTTGAGGAGACGTTAAAAAGATAGAAAGCATTCATCAACTGCTATGTGATTGGCATGAACTCCTTAAAAAACGATTGTAGCATCTGGGAAAATGCTTCGTCGAAGATTTGGGCTGTGAGGCAAATCTTCCCTTAAAGGAACTTACTACTTTGTTTCACAAGGAGAGCAATGTTACACAGTTTTTACTGCAAAATCATAGAAGATCTCATTGATCCTATCGTGGATGAGACTTTTAAATGCATCTTTCGGCTTGACAATTGCATCGTTGAACTTATATTTAACCTTCACCAAATCTCTGTAGGTTGGTACATTGAGCCATACTCGTTCAAACCTCTTCGAACCCTAGAAGATCTGGCAAAGTTTCAGACAAGACAATGCTTCCTCTCCTGTGACCTTAACCACTTTATGGTGGAAAGTGGGTTCAAGAGACATTTCTTTATATAGTGTCAAGTTACTGTGCAATGAACAGTAGAGCTAGAGAGATTGATAGATTTTAGATCAAACTCCTATTGGTTCCTGTTAATATTTCTAGCAGGATCCAATTTTCTGGTAATAATCTAGAAGAACTGAATTTTATCTCTGGCGAGGTTGAGCTGTCGCACATTTTTTCTTTTTAAATAAAGGCATTTCCAAATATAGGAGTCATATATATAATGCTATTAGTTGGAAGAGTTTAAAACATTCCTGACAACCATGCCTGTAAGATGGTGACTTAATTTGATAATATTAAAAATAATTATTACTTAACTTAACAAGTAAAATATTACTATTGAAGCTAAAAGTTTATATTTTTCCTGAGTCGAGTTGTAGGAAAAATGTATGACCAAAAAATTGTTATTGGAAATTTGAGTAACGTCACGCTAAGCGCTTAGAGAAGAAAAGAATTGCAAATCACACTTCAAAAGTCTTACCTAAAAAGTCTTGCACAATTCGCAGTTACAAGACTTTGTATTTTAAGTAAAAAACACTTTTTTTTAAGTAACGTCACGCCAAGAGTATTTTTTATCAAATACTTTCATCGTTAAGATCAAATGATGCATTTTTGTTTTTTGACCCAATATAGTGCTCTTTATTGCTTTATTGCATGCCTTTTTTTTCTCGTATTTTTCCAAACAAACGTAGCGTTTCGTCAAAATGAAAATGCGCGTATAGGTAAATGATCCAGATCATATTCAGAAAATTTTTTTAAATAAACTGCATTCCTATATTTAGTTTTCTAATTTAAAAAAATGTTATTCAATGGTTTTTATTACTATTTTCATTGAATACAATTTTTTAAATTAGAAAAATAAATATATATGTATTTTACAAATTATTTCAATTATGATCTGGATCATTTACCTATACACGCATATTCATTTTGGGATCTAGTTATATGAAAAATGTAGAAAATAACTGCTACAGTACATTCCAAATTATTGAAGTCACTTCTTATGTCTCCTTGAATGCAAATAAAACAACATTTGCAGGAGATGTGATTCTAATATCTACGACTTCTCTTCATATTTGGTTAACATGGAGCAATGATTCTAATATATACGTCTTCTCTTCATATTTGGCTAAAAACGAAGCCACCATCTATAGATGAAAGCTTGAATTTGGGAACAGGGTGAGCCTGTATTAAAGTCATAAAAGAGAAGCTTGTTGGTGCTTTCCAAGGAGTTCATATATTCATTTTTTAAATAGGGTGTCTTATATTGAAAAAACAATTTTTCAGCAAGTATCAAGAAATAGCTAAGGACTTTGAACTTTTTAATTATTTACACTTCTTAAGCAACCATTATTTATATCTTTTGAAAACATATTTTTGTTTCTAATTTTCCATTAACGCCTCACCCAAATTTCCTAATTAGTTACGTAAAATTTCCACAGACCACTTGAGTGCAGATTCTGCTTCGATGCTGCTGGGTTAAGGGTTGGCACCTAAATTGGTCAGTGCAATTAAAAATGGCGGAAATATACACAGCCACTTGACTAAAAGTAACTGTTTACATTTAATATTTTTACGAGTCATAACATATATACTTATATATAAATTTTAATTAAGCCAATTTTCGTGTTATAACTAGCCACAGGCAGGTAGGCGGAGGAATTTGACGTCTATCAGTTGGTTTGAGCCGAGAACCTGGCCAACCAACTACCAGGCAGGGAAGGAGGAGTAGGAGGCAGCACTTAAACCTGCCGCTTCAACAACAATAACAGCAACAACAACAAAACGAAATAAAATTGTGACTAAAATGCGTGCAAATGCGCAGGATGTGTACAATAAAATTATGAGCACAATGAAATACTTTATTTCACATACAATTCCACGTTTTTCCTGTATATATTTTTTTCTGCTGCCAAATGGCAAAAAATGGCAAAATGGCTGTTTACGCTCGTTTGACATATTGTGAGTTGCGTATAAAAATGTTGTTGTTGTTGTAGCTGTTGCATGTTGTGTGCCCCTGCCTCTCCTCTGGCTTTGCATCGAGTAGCACACTCGAGTATGTCTTTACATCTCTTTACGCTTGGTTATATTTCAAAGTACTACGCTGACTGACTCAACTCAGCTCAGCTCAGTGCTCTGTTGGACTGGTTGACTGAGCTGGCTCATAGTTATGGCCTGAACCACTTTGGCCAAAGGCAGCCCTTGGCTGCTGTGCCACAGAACACAACAAAATGGCGTCCTGATTCTGTCATGTTGCATTTACGCTTCACTGTGCGGCGGAGAGCAGCGCAGCAGACAGAGATAGAACTAAGTATAGAAAAATGTATGGCACAATTGAGGTCAGTCTGCTATAGAGATACACGCAAGTCGTGAGTTGGTCGTCGTGACACGACATGTTTGTGTTTACATTTCGTTGGTTAGATTTTGAACATTAGATTGTTGTGTAGCTTTAAAAGTATGTACTCTGAAGTTTTAGCCTATCTTGCTGGAAATTTTTAGATTTGTTGCGAATGAAGCGATATATTATTGCACAAAATAAAGGCGAAGAATTACATAAATTGAGGTCAGTATACTATAGAGATGGCTTGATCGCAGTGACACAAACTATTTGGGCAAATATATAGATTTAAAACCACATACAAAATATCAATTAGACTATTGTGGATGTTTAAGAGTACGTATGTACTTTGAAGTTTGGAAAAGTTTCAGTGCGAATGAAGTGATATTTATATGGTATGCATACCAAATAATACAAAGAAACCTAAAAAAATATATGAAATTAAGAACAGTTTGCAGTAGAGGTCAGTCTATCATGGACGTAAGTCGTGATTTAATCACTGTGTCACGACCAAATTGTGCAAATATTCTAGATCGTGCATTTTTGTTAATATTTTAAACCACATGAAAAGGGTTTGACTATTTCTTGTGAAATACGAAATTTTTTCACTACGCTAGTCTATGATGATAATAATTTATTGCCTTAGCGTGGATGGCGTGAAATATCATAGAATATTGTAAAGAACTAACAAAATTATGTCGCAATTGCGATCAGCATAGTAGTATAGTGATGAACATAAGTCGTGAGTAGATCGTCGTGATTTGAAACTTTAAGCGACAGAATAAAAACAAGTGATATACAAAAAAGATAAAGAATAATTTTCACAAGCTGAAGACCTCAGATGCTAGGACTTAAAAATAATAATATTTTTCTTATAATTTAATGAATAGGGTTATCTTCTAAATAAAAAAAATTAGTTATCAGAAAATATATTTTCAGAAATATGCATTGATTGTGGATCATTTGAAATGATTTTGGTAAAATTTTAAATTTTCTTTGTTATTGAATTTCTTGCTTAAAAATGTTAGAATATGTATTGTTTCTTTTTATTGATTAATTATCTTTTGTTTAGGGATACATTTTTTAAGATACCTCCGAATATCAGTTTCCAAATTTAGGGAGATTTTCATAAAATTTAATTAAAATAGTTCCAAAATTAATGATAAAAATTGTTATGTTTTAAAAAGGTAATCTGATTTGATGTAATTAATATAAAGTCCAAAAATGGATTGCCTATAACTATTGCATTTCTTAAAAGAATTTTGGTGTTAAAGATTTCACGATAAATATTTGAATAAGTTTAAAACCTGTGCGTTATGGATTTTGGGCGTTAGTAAGAAGGGTCGTCGAAAGTAAAAAAGCTCCTCTGCGCCCTTTCTTTGAAGCATAATGTGTAATTCTTTTTATTTCAATCTTAAGGTTTTTTTAAAATTCCGAGTTACGAGTCTTTATACTTAAGTTGGCTATTAATGATTAGAATTCTTTTTTCATTTACATATAGATCCTTTTGTAACAATTGGTTTGAAAGATGCATAACCATGATCTAAAAGTTTTTAGTAGACCTTGAAAATAGTTTTAAGTCCCTTTGTGGAATGCAAGAATTTTAAATATTTTCTAAAAATGCGTTTATATTATAATAATACAAAATGTGTGCATTAGTTTATAGCTCTTTCAATTTTTTTACCACAATTAACACTTTTTTCTTCTCATTATTTTCCTTAGCATAACATTTTTTAATTCAATATTACTACGCATAAGTTTATTCTATATATTTCTCAGTTGTAAAGATATAATAATTAAATTTTGATTCAATATTTTAGGCTAGCGTTAAGCAATATTTTTACAATATATATATATTTTAAATCCACATTATATATATAGGTTTAGTTTATGCTTTAGGTTTATTCTTTTATTTAGCTAATACATATTTTGATTTTAGATACAAAAACTTTGAACTTAAATATCAAAATTTTGTTACAGATTATTTGTATAATTCGTATGAAGATTTAATTATATAATAAGCTCCAGTTACTATTTACTTGTTATAAGCGTATAATTATATTAAATTAAGTTTAAATTATTTTGAAATACAATTTTTCACGTACACTATCGTCAAAAAGTTAAGGATCAGTCAATAAATACCATATAAAATATTTAAAATACCAAAAACACGATAAAAAATACAAAATATTGGTGTGAATTATTGCTGTTATACAAAAAAACTAAATTAAATATCGTTTTTATTAATAGAAAATCGCATTTTATTTTATGACTTTCGCACATAGTCTTGGCATTCAAGCAATCAATTTTTTAATAATTTCTCTATCAATTTTGTAAAGTCTCACACAAATATGAAATATTTAAAATGAGATCTGCATTCCACATTTTAGAAATTTCGTACTAGCATCCAAAACATGCTTGCAATTATTTTTCTCAGTTTACATTTGCTATTGCAGATTTTGACAACTTTGGTCAAATTTTTAAATTTTCGTTTAAATGAGAATTCATTTTACCGATGTTGATTAAAGCAACTTTTTACTCAAGCCGTTTGTGCCCAAAAACAGAGTCACGCGTGCAGCACTAGCTACACAGCCACAGCATATGTTTAGTTTTAGAACGGAAAGACAAGCAGATATGAATGAAATAATGACGAAATAATAATGCTTAGATACAACAATATCATTGGCACAGATTTATGTACAAAATGCAATTATTTATATGCTCATAACAAAGTTAAGATAAAGAAAAAGCAGCACACAGACTCTAAGATAAGTGTTGCAAGCTGAGTTGTTTTGGATGCAACCAGGCCCACATATGTATGGGTGTATCTGCTACCAAGACATGTGCATTGTATCTGTGTTCCTTTTGTATTTTTTTTGTATTTTTAGACATTTATCAGACGCTCATTGTCTGCAATAACAACAACAATGGAAAACTGGACTTGCATTTGTTTTGTCTGTGGTTCGGACTAAGCAAAACAAAACAGACATGCCCAATGGAACACTTTTATCTGTATCTGTTTTTATGCGCCCGCATGATGCAGATAGATCGAGCAGCAGCCTCAGTCTCAGCCTGGAGTAAAATGATCTCAAGGCGTGCAGTTTTTAATGGTCAAAGCAGAGAGCCAAAGCAAAATGGAAGAAAAGTCACGTTCATAACAGACAAACATGGGCCATATAGACAACGATAAAAGTTGGTCGATAAGACAGTAAGTATTGGCCATAAGCTTTATGATTTATGTGTAACACAATTTGGCAAATTAATGGCTATGAATGCGCACGTGTACATTGATCTATCTAGAGAGGGTGTAGGGTGTTGGTCAGAAAAAAAAATTAAGGCAGGAGCTGAGAGAGTGCCTGGGTAATTAAACTGTCACAATTGCTGGACATGCAATATTTCATGACGAACTTTGGGCAAGCGCTCAAGATTATGAATATAAATGCAAATTAGTTGGGTTCGACTAGATGGAGAGTACTAAAAGTACTCCGCTGGAAGGCGTCACACGGTTCACCTGTCTGTTGTGGTCAGTCGCGTGGCACATTAGTGCTAGTAGATGGCAACACTACCACACAGAAGCGTGACAATCATTAAAAGTCAAGAGTCAACGTTCTTTTAGGGTCGAGCTCTAAGCTCTACTCGTCGTCGTCGTCGTCGTCAACGTTGAACAATCACTGAAAATGACTAACGGTAACCACGATAGCCCACATCCGGTCCGTAGTCCGTAGTCTAGGCTAGGGTTGCCACCTTACTTAGGCTTATGCCTCTACCACTCTACGTTGAAAGAAAATTACGCTCTTATCTGGTTTCCTGTCGTGACACAATTTTTCTATCATAGCGCCAAGTGCGCTGACTGTACACGGACGACGACAACGACGACGTTGAAGATTTCTAGGACTACTTTTACGCCCATGTTGTAACCACAAAGACATAAAGTTATTATTGCTTTTACAATTTGGGCACCACTGACGGATTTAGCTGGAACCCCGCGCATGATAAATGTGTGCGGCGCACGTTCCGTTCCTACAACGTCATAATTTCCCTACCATTAACAGCATATACTATATATCTTGGCCTAGAAAATTGTATATCCAACGTTTGGCAGAAATATTGCATAATTAGATAGACGTCGCGCATGCAAGCTTCCAAGCAAACTCTCTAGATACGTTTTGATTTTTGTAGATTACTGCGGAAAAAAACTAAAAATATTTATAACAAATTTCTATGAATTTCATAAATAGTAATTAGGTCTGGCAGTATGAGTTGTCTTCTTTAAGGCAAATAACTATATACACTATATACTTACTCTACGTATATACTAAATGTCCATTCCCAGGTCGCTGCTGATGAGCGCCCAGTGTAATGAGCAAGCGAAAATCTACAGTACGTGACAAATTGAAAAAAAGCGCATCAGTGAAGCGAAGTTAACTAGTGAAACTGGTGTGGAATCAACCATAGAATATTGGTATTGGAACGAAGTTCTCGACGACAGTTCTCACTCAACGACACTTTTTGATGACTTTCAACGACAACGACAATGAGCTTGGTCAAAACGTTCACTCCAAGTAGTACCATATAACTGCCACTGGATGAGTTTTACGTGCAAACACTCGTAAAAAAATTTTTACAACAATACGTCAAATACTCTTTGGGTGTAGTAATACTATCTAGACACGTGAAATGAGTTATCAGCGCAGCGAGTGCAAGCCTAGCGCACAGTGTGGCAAAGCATATTTGTGCTTTGCGGTTAAATGACTCAATTTTTAAAAAAGGGGTTTTCACGCTGCATTGTGCAAATTTGCACAAGTACATATATGTTCGAGGCACCTTTTGCTTTTTTAGTCTATAAGCAGCTTATAAATAATTATGAACTGGAAAAACATTTGTTTATTGCAAATATTGTATTGTTACATATATTAAATGATTAATTAAAAATTTATAAATTCAATTGCTTCAAGGTTTACAGCTTTACGTAAATTGTTACAAATAAGTATTGTAAAAAATAATTTTTTAACTGAAATTTTAAAACTTATTAATAAATATATTTCAATACTCTCTATAAAGAACTTAGATATTTCAGAGAAAAAATTTTCTACACTCAGAAAAAGAGCGTATCTAAATTTAATTAAAAATTTCCTAAAATCAAAATTGTTTTTGACTAAAATATATAAGAATATTTTTTTCTATTTCACTCAAAATACTCTCAATAGCAGCATTAGGAATAAAAAGCTTATAAAATGAGTATTTTATTTATTTTCAAAAATTTTTTAATCATTTTCAAATTAATTTACTCATTATCGTTAGATATTTCTTCTAGAATCAAGCGCAATTTTTTTGAAAGACCAGTCCAAATATTGTCAATATTTTTTCTACAAACAATCAATCTTGAAATTAGAATAATAGTCTTAAGAATAGATTTAAATTTTTTTTATAAACAGTCGCTATTCAAATAAGATTTATAGTACTTGCTAAATTTTGATACCGAAATACTTGTTTTAAGTTCGAAACGCTCGTATTTCAGCAGTTTAAGAAGATTTTATTGGTCAAGAAAAATTGAATTAAAAATTGCTGATTTTTTTAAATAAGAGTTAAAAAATTTTACGAAATTTTATATTGAAACGTATTTCTTATAAACCAAACCAATTTTCTGCTCCTATGTGAATTCGTTATTAAGTGGTTTGAGTGTAGCATACATTTACCTTTAAGGAACACATTTTTTATTCCTTATTTAAATTAATTGAAAAATTTGCCTTCAATACTCTACTAATACAGCAACCCTAATTTATTTATTAATCATTTTTAGTCTACTCGATACTCTTACGCATACCCTATTTTGTTACGTGACGATTTTTCTAACATTTCACCCTCAGCTATGCACACGGAATTCTCTCTTGAAAAAGGCTTAGAAATATATAATGCAAATACATATTATTTTTTTTAAATTAACAAATAGTAACATCCCCAAGTTAAGATTTCAGAGAGGCCTCCATACAATAGTTTTTAAAGTCATCATGATTTACAGGCCATAGAAACCCTTTTGAGAGGAGAAATAATAAATAAGACCCTATTATAAAATTAATGGAAATAACATTAATAAAATAATTACAAATTAAATAACAAAAAAAAATTTGGTTTTTAATTTTATTAAACCTTAAATTTTGTATGTAAATTATTATTAAGAAAAATTGCTGCTAAAATATTTTTGAAATTTCCAAATCAATGAAATTTTTTTTTAATTAATGAAAATTTAATCTATCGAAAATCTTTTTGAAATTTATGAAAAAAAACTTTATTAAACTAATTTAAGATTTGTTGTCCACAATTTTCAATAAAAGTAAATCTTTTAAAGCTAGAGATAATCCTAGGCCGTATGGTATTTACCATTTTGAAAATATTTACTTTCGTCAGGAATAAAAGTCGTTTAAAAACCATAAAACCGGAATTTTCACTAAAAAATTTGCGGATGAGCGTTAACTGAGAAAATTTTGTTTAGATTTATTTTAAAAAGAAGATTAGTATGGAAATTATTGTTAGACTTTCTATCTTAATACTGAGATGAAGAGTTTATTTTTTCTTAGCCTAAGGAAAATGAAAAACGAAATGTTCTTATACATACATAAGTTAAACACTCGTGATTTGAGCAAATTCGAACTTAATTCACGATTTTTTTGAGTGTAGATACAAATTAAAACGATAAGTGATTTAGTTTATTGACCAAATGACACATTTAAAAAATCCTTAAAAGTATGTGGCGATTTTTATTTTTCAGATACTATTGTATAATTTAAACATAACCTTTTCTGGGGAAATACTAATTTGATAATAAGTGAGCTTATTTCTATGGTAATTTTTTAAAGTGAAAAACCCAGGTAAGATTTTTTAATAAAAAAAATGGCTGTTTAGAGGTTTAATGTTAAAAAAAGGAACCTGTCCTGAATTTTCATAATATTTTCCGATTTTCATTGCCTTGTAGGAAATTATTGCACTTTTCGGACTATTAGTTTTTTAATAAAACTTTTTATTGAATAAATGCGATAATGATGAAAATTAACTCTAGAAATTTTCAAATTTTCTGCTAAAAATAATTTTATTACAAATATGGATTATTAGACCATAGAAATAATATAGCGCTTAATTTAAGTGATAAAAATCAAACCTGTAGAAGAATTAAGAGATTTTTTATATTCCGAATGAATTTTAAAACGTATCTTAAACAAGCAAAAAAAAAAGCTTAAAACTTCAAATACCATTACAAAATGCAATTAAGAACACTTTTTAAAAAGGATTAAAAAAATGATTTTGTAAAAAACTATGAGAAAAACACTAAGTTAATAGTGAGACCAGAGCTCCGACTTATTTTTAATCTCAAAAATTCGGGCTGAAATCGAAAGAACCTCTTTTCAAAAATCGGAAAATGTGATTTGAGCCCATTCTTCTGTAAATGTTCTACGCAGCTCCTGGACCGTCTGAACTTGTACAGAATGTAAATAAAATAAATAAAAATTAAAATTTTTTCTCAGTGTAATTAGCCAAAAAAGGCTCTTTATTAGAATGAATAGAAAGAGAGCATAATTAACAAAACTATGTATTATATTTAAAATCATAACAGAAATCCAGTTGGAACGTCTCAGAAAAAGATACTGTCTTTCTAAAGCTTCGTAACATCGAAGAGACTCCTAGAAAATGTATCTTTCAGATAGTTTACCTATTCGAAGCTCTGCTAAACACTGTCACGTTTAGACAATGTTTTATACCAAAGCATGTCTATGACTAAAACTGAATTCCAAATTGTCAACAATTTTATTTCACTATGCCTCGACTGTAGCTATGTCGTCACAAGTCGTCGTTGTTGTTGTTGTTTGGAGTGCCATTGTTGTGGCTATGATTTGTGCGCAGTATTGTCACCAGGCAGTCCAATTACCACACAGATGCCTACACATGATTGCTCTCTCTCGCTCTGTGTCTTCTATGTGTGTGTGCTGAGGGACTGCTGCATGCAACTGCCTCAACTGCCCCAACAGCTCTATGGGTCATAACTTTTGAGTTAATGAAGACATAAAACTCAGGGCTTGGGCTGCCACGGCAGCTGGGTAATAAAACTACACACACACACACAAAAGCCAAAACTGCGGTTGTGAGTGTGGTAGGGGCGACCTGCGTCTTGCAGAGACGCTGGCAGAGCAACTGCGTCCGAGGCTTTTGTTTGTTATGCCTTTTGTGCTGTTTGGTTTTGTTTATTTTGCTTTAACAAGAAAGTTGCACTGAACAGTTGAAGATACATTTTATGTATCTGCTAAATGATAAAAGCGCGCGCATGTCGCAAAACGTTAAGCTCAATACATAATGAGCAGTGTGGGGTGGGGAGAGTGGAAGTGGGGCTACCATTATGTACTATGTACGCCATTTTGGCCATTTGAGCGGCGTTGACTGTGACCACCCAGGGAGGCGCGCTGCTATCAGCGCACATCAATGGACCAACGACAGTGGGCGACATTTTGGCGCACATTACGTATACGCTGTGCTGGTCAAAGCGAAAGAGCAGCACAGCGCGCAGATAGATAGAGATAGAGAGATAGCGTTGAGAGCGAGTGAGAGTGCGAGCAGCAACAGCAGCAGCAGAAGATATGATAACAGCGCTGCCGTTGTCTATGCCACGCCTACAGGAAGAGCAGACGACTGCAAAAGCTTAAAGCCGTCGGTAAATAAGTGTCTAAATAACTTAACTTGGTCTGCCAGCAATGCGGCTAACCTTAGTCAAGGACTTAAGCCCTGTTAAACCCTTTGTCCTTGATAGTTTGACGCCAGCAACAACAACAACAAAGCGTACCCCACCATGTCTGCGGCGGCATTGCAACAATTGGCGTCGCTTGCCCTCTTAACACACTTCATTAATCAAATGCTAAAGGCGCCAAGGTTGTTGGTGCGCGGCGTGCTGCGGGGCAACATAAATCACAAAATACAACAACAACAAAAAAACAGCCAGCAAAAAGTGCAACAAGCCGCAGCATTTATTCATTGCAAAGTAAAGTAAATAATAAAAAAATACAACGCGTAGCAGCCTCAATTCGCCGCTGAGAGCGCTCGCTTACAGCGAATTCAAGTTGCTCTCACGGCCTGAAAGCTCCACCTACTGAGCCAAAGCGCAGACGCACAAAGACACACACACGCACACAAACACTTTTCGAGAGAGCGCAGCGCGCAAGTTGGCAGCAAGTCGCCGCGTCAAGTGTAGCGCAGGCAGCATTCAAACGCTGACGATGACAAACGAATGACAGACACTGTGAGCTGCGGCTGTCGCTGTTGTTGTTGTTGTTGCTACTGTTGGGGCACGGCTGGGAGAGATAGATAATGCCAAGAGATAAGAGACGACAGCAACAGAGCAGCGATGGCTACACGCCATCCATGCCCGCCAGTCAGAAACGTTCGTTTGTGCGCGTGTATATAACAAAACTGTCTATGTGTCTATGTGTTTGTGTGTTGTGTGTACGTGACGAGTGAGAGTTGTTGTTAGTGCTTGCGCGCGGCAAGGGGAGCCCATCTCTGACTGGTGTGCCTTGTGGGGGGTGTCTCTTTGGCAGCGACGGCTGCTGCTGCTGCTTCTGACGTTGCTGTGCTGCAATTTACGATTACCTCATACTGAAAATTGCATCTTTTGCTATAAATATGCGTAGGTGTGTGTGTATGTGTGTGAAAAAGTGTGTGTATGTGTTTTCAGATAATTAAATATATACTAAATTGGGGGGAGTGCGTCAGAAATCTCTTTTAGGCGAACTTTAAACCAAGCTATAGGTGCAACAATTTGCTTTTAAATAAATTTTAATCTATCGATAGGTAGATAAAAATAATTTGTTTTATTATTAAAGTTCATTTTTTCGCTTGAATTTATAAATTGTACGTTTAAATAAGTGAATTGGTGTAAAATTGATGTTAAGATTATATTGTAATTTTTTAATTCTAATCTGTTTGCCTAAAATTAATAATGGAGTAAATGCCTTATCGTAGAACAGTGGAGCAAGTGTCTGAATAATTTTTTATTTTTAGGTCAAACATTTCATATAAAATCTATTTGAAGATTTTTCGAGGCTGAACAAAACAAGGTCTACTAGTTTGGGCTGTGTAGAAAAATCTCAAGGCACTTAAATATTTAAAGGTTTTTCAACTTTCGAGTTAAATAAAAATAATAAATTTAATTAGTTTAAAAAATATTAACTATTACCATACTGCTAGTAAGAAGTTTTTTTAACTTTCGAGCTTAATAAAAATAAAAAATTTTATTAGTTTAAAAAATATTAACTATTACCGTATTTTTTTTGCTCCAATATAAGCACCCTAACTGCGATCTTGTAAAGGAGTTAGCACTCTTAAAATATGACTGGGCACTGCAGATTCTGGAAACTGCTTAATGTGGCGCCATTCCCTACGTAACGAGAGCTGTCTTTAATATAAGGAGTTACCCTCTAAACCATATTCTATTGATTTCATAGCTATTTAAATTTGAGAGTGTAACCCTGCGCCTATATTAGAACCGTACTCCGACCTTGTAATGCCTGTCTTCTAAAGATGTATAATATTGATAGAAAGAGAGCATTGAGAAACCGGATTCAGCAGTTGAAAAATATGACAAAGTACTTCAGATCCAGTAATCTATCGATATGGAGTCATGCCCAATGCAATAAGAGCTTTTTTCAACATTATGAGTTACCCTCTAAGCCATTTTGAAATGATTTAAAAGCTATTGAAAACATCTGTTGGGAATACAATTCTGCATCTACATTAAAACCGCATCTGCGACCCTGTAAAAGCTCGGCTTCCAAAGATTGAAAATACTGAGAGGGAAAGCATCGAGAAACCGGAGTTACAATTCTGAAAATATGACCTAACCGATATGGAGTCATGTTTAACGCAAGCTTTCTTCAACATTGGGAGTTACCCTGTAAACCATTTTCAAATTATCTAAATGCTAGGAACTCGGTTTCATGATTATTTGAAGAATTATGCTGTAAAGGTTATGCTGTGTATTGGACAGGACCAGGTTGGAGATATCTATTATGAGCTGTTGAAATCGAACGAAACTGTCATTGAAAAACTTATATTGATCCGATTGAGTCGAGAACTGAGTTCACCCTCAAATTGCCTAAACTGTACCCTAAACCTACCTGGTGAAGCTAAGTCCTACTCCACCCAACCTTTAACCGCATCGGTATTCGAGCTCTGAGAAAAAAATAGGAGAAAGTTGTAGCTACTATTTCCCCCATAATAGACTTTAATTTTTATCAAAGAACACAGCGAAAGCCGATATCCAACAATTGAAAGGTGCGCAGGTTGCTTTGAAAAAGAGAGCAGGTTAAATTTTCATATGGTAGCTATTTGAAAGAGTCGACTGATTTTTATAAAACTTTGTAAACATTTTTGGAATGGTAAGAAAATGTACCAGAAAAAATTGTGTATTTTTTAAAATACCGTATACAAAATGTTATCTTGAGTCATGGAAAAAGTCCTAGATATAAGTCCCTACCTCTTATGACTCTAATGCTATTAATGAAGCTTGAACTCTGTATTGTAAGGAAATTTAACTTTATTTATCTCTTAACCTTTGTGTAAAGGTAAATAGGCTTACTATTTCATATAAGTACTACATATACAAAAGTTTAACAACTTTTCTTCACAGACAAACTTAAGCAAATATTCATTACATCATTAACGAGAACTTTGTTTACACTTAATATATTTTATTTTGGCGGTTAAACATTGTCTTTGGTTCTATGCGCTAAATTTAAAAATTAATTTTTGTTGTATTATCTTATATATTATTATTATTAATTGGTCCATGCTCAAAGGATTTCAAATGAAATTTAAGACAATTCCGTGATCTGATTTTGAGCACAACACTGTTTATTTTATTTTAGCTTTTAAGATTTTTCAACTGCTGGCTTTGCCTTCGTTTTTCTGTCTGCTGGGAATAGAAAATATAAATATAATGAGTATTTTTCACACAAACTTATATATCGTGAATACTTATTTATATACCAGTGCTTGAGTTTTGCTACAGCTGTATATAATATATACTAGATTTGGCTTTTAATTAAGAAAAAAAATTTATAATTTACGTTGTGCCAATTAAGGTCAAGAAGATGTGGCAGGCTACATGAGCAGAAGATTACTCCAGGAAGGCATAAAAAAAAATTCTTGAGTAAATAGAAAAAATAAATATTGTTGAGTTGAAAGGTTCTTAGGAATAATTGCAACGCTGATAATTAAAGAGTTAAGCTGAGCTAAGTTTAGTATAAGGCTGTCAAGCAAGGGGTTAAGAGGAAAAGCGTAGTATAACACTTAAAATCACTTAAAACGATTTTTCGTTGGTTTTATTAAGTCTTTAAATTAAGTTGTTAGTTATTTATGATTTTGTAGGTTCTTAGGCTCCAATTTAGAAAACAATTATATAAATGTCTTAAAGACCAAGATATTTTGAGCATATTTTCAATTTTTTATAGGTCTCTTTTAAGCATAAAAAATACCAAAAAATTAAACTCAAAATTTAGAAATTAATTGGATTCCAATATATTGCCTATTTTTTCTTAAGCTCTAGTGACAAGAATCGGTAAGAGAATTTCCCAGGGATCTCATTGAAATCGACATATTTCGAAACTAGTTCCAATTTTTGTGACTTGTATGCATTTTAAAATTAACTTGTTCAATACAAAGTGGATTTTTATATCGAAAATTCTAATTCTAAAATTATGCCGATGTCTTTTCTTTTTCCATTCGTAAAAAATTGCTCCTTTACATTTCGAAAAAAAATGTTGGGAGAATTTCTCAGGGATTTCGTTGAAACCTAGATAGTTTCTATTTTTGTGACTTGGATACATTTTGCAATTAATTTATTAAATGTAATGTGGATCTTAAATTCGAAAATTTAAATATAGCTGATTTCTATATAGATGATTTCTTTTTTTAATTTAAATTCGTAAAAATTTTCCTTGAAGTATTTTACAAAAATATGTGGTAAAAATGTCCTAGGGATTTTGTTGAAAGCTAAATATTCCAAAGTTATATCCAATTTGTGGGACTTGGATACATTTTAAAAAGCAGTATGAGTCTAATTCTAAAATTAACGATGATTTCTTTTTTTTTGCCTCCAAACAATATTTTGATATTTGGATTTCAAGGCAATCAGATAGTTACTATTTTTTTGAAATTGATATATATTTCGCGATTTATATATCTTTTGCAATGCAGATCATCATAAATTCTTAAGAAAAGCCGATTTTTAAATTCATAAAAATATCCCTCCTTGAAACATTTAGAAAAAAATCATTGGAAGAAATTCGTTGAAACCTAAATAGTTCCTATTATTTGACTTGCATACATTTTGTAATTAATTAATTTAATACAATTTGCATCTTAAATTCAGAATTCAAATAAAGCCAATGATTTATTTATTTATTCAAATTCATAAGAATTTCCCTCCTTGAAGCATTTAAAAAAAAAAAGAATGAGGAATTTCCCTGGGATTTCGTTAAAACCTAAATATCTCAAAACTACTTCCAATTTATGTAAATTAAAAAGATTTTTAAATTACTTTATTAAATGCAATGAGGATATTTAATTCGAAAATTCAAATTCTAAAGTTAAATCAATGATTTCTATGTTGATTGCCTCCCGTCAAAAAATTATTATTAAAATATCCCAGGGATTTCGTTGAAACCTTTTTGTGACTTGGCTAAATTTCGCCATTAATTTATTTAATGCAATGTGGATCTTAAATTCAAAAATCCAAATTCTTAAGTTCGGGTTAATTAATAAATATTTCCCTCCTTGAAGCAATTTGAAAAAAATCGTTTGGAGAATTTCAACTTCATCGAAATCTAAATATTCCTAAACGACTTCCAATTTAAATTCAAATTTGTATATTAACGATAGTTTCCTTGATTATTTAAATTCATTTCCTAAAATTTTCCTTTTTTTGTAAAAAAAATACCCTCCCTGAGGAATACTCAATACCAAGCACGAGGTAGAAAAAATACCAAAAAAATACTGTATATTAAGCTAAAAATTCCCGAAAATATGGACTTTAACCCAATATAAGATACATAGCTACAAAAACTATAAATCTTCGCATATTATGCCAAATAATTTGCCAAAATATATTAATTCAAACTGAAATCGGAAACACGTTTATTACTAAAGTATAAAATATTATTTATAGCTATATATGATAAAATATATTAAAAAAAAAACCCAATACACAATAAAGCCAAAAATGTAAATTTATAGGTATAGTAAAAATCTTTGAAGCAATATATTTGGAATCTCTTGAAAGCAAATTTTTGGTATTCTATATCAATTCGTGATAGCAATCGAAAATTTTCCGAAAATGTTCCTACAAGTTTTCAAATTTAAATATTTTCAAAACATTTAAGTTTATATTGGGCATGCCTAAAAATAGTTATTACCAAAGAAAGCCATTTACCTTGAAATTGGCTAAGTCCATTCAGTAATAAGATCAAGTGCATTTTGACGAAAGAATCGACGGACTACTGACCCAATATGGCGCTACCTAGTAGAACGCATATCGCTCAAGATTCAGATAAACAATAATACAAATTGTTATATTTAATAAGGCGCAACACATTCGGTTGCCAAAACAAAATCATTCGAACAATTATACGTTCCATAAAGCTTTCCAAACTAGAACAGAAAAATGTAAACTCTGCATATTTTACGACATGGAAAACAAATGTTTTTCCCTCGGCTGACTTACTTTTATTATGAGTGTTTTGTATGTTATATAGAAAAAAAAAAAAGGAAAAACGATTTAAGAAATAAAAATAAAAATCCGAGCAATGCGCTGGAATTGGAACGCAGCAAAAGACTAGAGTAAAAAAAAAAGATTACGATATACTCTACTATAAAAATTTCTAGATTGCTGGGCAGGTGGGTGAATGGTAATAAGTATATGTTGATTCTGAGCACTTGGTCAAGTGCTCGGCGCCAGCATGAATAATTAATGCAAGCCAAGTATCGATTGTACTTGAAACAGCCATGTACTAAGTATATAAGTACATATATGTACATATATATATAGCTGGTATAAACTTGGTCAACTGACGCGTCATGACAAACAACTGACAAGCGACTTGCACAGGCGACAAAATACCACTCGGACTTGGGGGGATTTACCCTCTAGCTGAAGAACCTTGGTAGACCATGTTTTATGACAACCTTTTCTATTTTGATATTTATCAGTGTATGCATTAAAAATGTATCAAAACAATGCAATCTATTGTTTTAGGAGTTTTACGAAAGCAAAACTGCCGTGCTTATACACTGAAAAAAATTGGTAGGCAAAGAAAATTGTACTGTAGTATTTATTTAATCAAGTGTTGGAAACAAAGATAATTTCAATTTGAATTGAACTAAATAATATATTCCAATATACGGGAATTACAAAAAAAAAAATAGATAGAAAATCCGGTCCCCAAAAGAAATCTCGGATCCAGGCCCCTATCAATTTTTCTTAATTCATGAAAATACGAGGGGTATTCAAAAAGGAAGTTTCCTAATTTTAAAATGAAGTACAAAACAATTTTTAGGTTACAAAATGAATATTTATTAATTACACTGTCCTACAAAATCAAAAAAATCGAAGAACTTTTCAAGTGACCTAGTGTACGTTGTAGGTCTTGACAGTAGATCACGATAGTGTGTTTCAAAATTGTCTAACACACCCAAAATCGCAAGTTATTGCTTAAAAACCGTTTTTCGGGTACTGCGATCACTCCCACTATCACAACGTCGCCATTTTTCAACCGATTTTCGATTGCTTTACGGTTTTGGAAGAAGAAGATTCAAGCTTTAAGATGATATACATTTGTTTATACTTCATACAAAGCAACTACGCGATTTTCTAAAAGATATCTAAGATTTACACTTATTTTATTCGATTTTCCCACTTTGAAGTCATTTTTATATAACATTTTGTTAAAACACCTTTACTTTTTTATATTTAATCTTAAAGAAATATTAATTCCGAGTAAGAAAAGTTATGGTTTATTCAAATCGGTCGATAAATGTTTAAGTTACGACGCTTATTGTAGACAAGGAAATTAAAATTCCATCGACAAAAAAAAGTTTTAGATGGATAATTCGTTTGTTCATGAAGATATCGTAACCAAATTTGGAATAATGCTTAAGAACAATAAAAAACTTACAAGTGCCAAATTTGGTCGCAATATTTTAAAAAACAAACGAAATACAAAAAATTTTGTTAAAAAATCGATTTTTTGACCGATTGTTCCTATGGGAGCTATATGATATAGTTAACCGACTTTGTTGAAATTTGGCACATTGCTTAAGTGCTCTAAAAAATTTCAAAACGCCAAATTTGAACAAAATCGGTTGACTATATCATATAGCTCCCATAGGAACGATCGGTCAAAAAATCGATTTTGTAACAAAATTTGTTGTATACTGCTGAAAAAACTATTTTCGGT
>JBAMAX010003320.1:0-28467 GCA_037043745.1 Chymomyza amoena
TATTTTATTTTTTTGATATCGGGGATAAATTGTATAGCTCCCATGGGGGTGTTTGAGGCGACCTCGACAAAAAAAAAGCGTTTTAGATGAATAATTCGTTTGTTTATGAAGATATCGTAACCAAATTTGGTATTCGAAAGTTTTTTATAGTTCCCAATCACTGTACCAAATTTGATCGAAATCGGTTGACTATATCATATAGCTCCCATAGGACCGATCGGCAAAAATAACTTTTTTAAAGAAAAATTCGCTATATTTCGTTTTTTAATAAAGATATCGTAACCAGATTTGGCGTTTGGAAATTTTTTAGACCACTTAAGCAATGTGCCAAATTTGAACAAAATCGGTTGACTATATCATATAGCTCCCATAGGTCCGATCTTCCAAAACATCGATTTTTTAACAAAATTTGTTGTGTTTCGTTTGTTTGTTAAGATATTGGGACCAAATTTGACATTCGTGAGTATTTTATAGTTCCTAAGCACTGTACCAAATTTAATCCAAATCGTTTGACTAGATCATATAGCTCCCATAGGACCAATCGGTCCAAAAAACACGTTTTTTATACAAAATTCGATGTGTTTTGTTTGTTTGTAAAGATATTTGAAATAAATTTGGCATTCATATCTTTTTTAAGGTATTTAAGCACTGTGTCAAATTTTATTGAAATCGGTTGACTATATCATATAGCTCCCATAGGAACGATCGGTCAAAAAAAAATTTTTGCTTAAAATTCTTCTGTTTTTGGTTTTTTGTGAAGAAATCGGACTTTATTACAAGCTAGTGGTACAGGGTATCCTAAAGTCGTCCGCGCCCGACTTTACGTCCGCCATTTTTTTATCTTGAATTTGTAGGTTTTTTATTGTTGTTAAAGCCTCCCGGATTGCTGTGACCTCTGCCTGAAAGACACTGCAGTGGTCCGGGAGCCTAAAAGCAATTCTAATGTCGAAATCCTCGACGTAGACCCCTCCCCCTACACAGTCGTCTAGCTTGGAACCGTCCGTGTATACCTTTATCGAGCCTGCTGGGCCTGGTACCCCAGTATTCCACTCCTCTCTGGTTGGAATATAGGCTCTGAAGTTGGTTGTGACATGTTCCTGCGGTATGCAGTAGTCTGTGCTTTCGGGAATAAGTGGGTTCCCTTTAAGAATCTTTGCATGACCAAAATCTTGATCATTTCATTTCTTTGCCTCTCTCATGCGTAAAGCTGATAAAGTGGCTTGTTGTTTCCCTACCTTGTTCAGTGGTAGGAGGTTTAAAATAGCATCTAAGGCTTCATTTGGTGTTGAGCGTAGAGCACCACTAATTGTAAGTTCGGCTGTTCGCTGAACCTTACTTAACTTTTTAAGGTTAGTCCCCTTATCTAGAGTAGGCCACCAGATCGAGACTCCATACATGAGTATGGGTCTAACAATGGCAGTATACAGCCAGTGGACTATGTTTGGGCACATTCCCCATTTAAGTCCAATGGCTTTCTTGCAAGTGTATAAGGCGATTGTGGCCTTTTTCTTCGATCGTCGTCTTTATGGTTCCAGTCTAGTTTACTGTCTAGTAGTAACCTCGAGGTATCTAGTACAAAAGTTAACAAACAAAACTTTCTAATTCACTTAGTAACTAAAATGCACAAAACTTACGCTTTATAATTAAATAAATTATGTCTATTCAATTTTATTGCAATCAAATTTGTAAGCTTTTTGTAGCTTTTTATCTTTTTTATTTATATAATAAAGTTACTAAAAAATCCCTCAAATTACAATGTTAAAAGTGTCGCAAACAGCATGCAACATCTTCTCAATAACTCAACAGCTAAAAAAGTGGAATAGGAACTGTGAACGCATCTTTTGTCTTAATTAGATGTAGTCACTAAGACGGAGAGACATTCTGCCTTTTTAATCCATTGTATACATTTACAATGCCATTGTTCCACACATGAAAATGTTCATTTCTAAAATAAAAATACTCCTAAGAAAATTAGAAGTATTCCTAAAAATTAATCCAGCTAATCATAGCCTTATACACCAACGCTAGCTGTCGCATCCTACACAAAAAGGAACTGACTGGACGTATACCAGTCACTACTGGAGTTCGACAAGGCTGTGTCCTATCACCTCTACTCTTTAATATTGTTTTGGACGTCGTGATGAGCAAAGCTACACGCGAAACTAAAGGAAATGCTTGGGGTTTGAATGGGCGGCTCGATGACCTGGATTACGCTGACGACATTTGTCTCATGGCTCACTCTTTTGCAGATATGTCAAAAAACTAACGCTGGTAGCACAAACTGCTGTAAGTAGGCCTAAATGATGTTTATCAGCAAAACAAAAGTGATGCGTATAAATGCAAGCTGCACGCAAAAATTCCAAATTAATAACATTGAGCTTGAGGACGTAGGCTCCTTTTGTTATTTGGGGAGTATTATATCTGCAAATGGTGGCTAGGAGGAAGATATCGAAAACCGTACAAAGAAAGCGAAGCAAGTTTTCGGAGCTCTGAATGCTGTGTGGAATTCCACGATTATCACGCGCCGCACAAAAATTAAATTATTTAACTCGAACCTGAGGTCCACTCTTTTGTACGGGTGCGAAACCGGGAACATCGCATCCGCTGACCACCAAATGATGCAGCTTTTCATAAATCGATGCCTCCGCAAAATAATGCGAATTTTCGGGCCCGATACAATCTCGAACAATGACCTGTGGAATTCCTGCAACCAGACACCAATACGCCTAGAAATTTTGAAAAGGAAATGGGGTTGGCTCAGGCATGTGCTAAGAAGAGACCAAATGACATCACCCGCAGCGCAATCGACCCCAAGGCAGCCGTCGTAGAGGTAAACCAGAAATGACCTGGAGAAGAAATCTTGAAGCTGACATATTAAAAACCAAAAAATCTTGGAATGAAATCAAAAGTTTTGTGCACGACAGAGAGGAATGGAGAAAACTTGTTGCGGCCCTTTTGCTCCCCCGCGGAGCCATAGGACTATATATATATGAACAAAAAAAGAATACGAATTACTAAAAAGTTCATCCATCGGGCTAGAGACGCGGATTAGTTCATACCTACCTTTACTAAAAAAATAACACTATTTTTTAACATAAGGTCACCTGAGCTTAGTTGTAATTCTCGAATAAATAAATAAATGCAAAATTATATTGATTTGATTAGTAAGACCTATATTCAAAAAACTGGTGCCTGTAAAGTCGGTTTTACGGGCGAAGATTTTACGTGACAACGTCTTTTTCTCGGTAGAATATTTATTGATATGAATATTACAATATTAAATTGCACAATAGGAACAAGGAATTGAATGAAAATAAGAATTACACAAATTGTAACTATAGAAATATATTTTGTTTACTAAAACATCGTACATGTAAACTAAAACTTAACTAATTCCTATTTGAGTGATTTTGTTGAGGATAGGGCGATGATAGGAGAAATAGGAAATGAAAGGAAGTGTTTCTGCTGTAATGTGTCTTGCGAAAGTCAAGTCGATGGTTGTTTCTTTTAACGTAGTTGACTTAGAAACGTTTGATACGCAATCAAGATTATATGTATATTTCATGAAATTATGAAACGAGTTGTCAGACTTTACGTTTTCGTATCTCTTAATAAAATAAAATTTTCTCGGCAGTAGATAATAAATAAAAATGTATAAACGAATGGTTTGACAGAAGAAAGGCCGAACTATGCTTGTTAGCATGCAAACAAAATAACAAAATTTTGTGTTGCTAAGGTAGCGCAGTGCGAGTTTCTATTTGTGCATTACTTTTTCCGCAGTTGTAATGCAGATTTTCGGCAGATCACTGCTTTTCTATTTGCCTCCGCTTACAATCCCTCAAACGAAACGCAGCGCTTGTAATCAATTACGTTTTCTGCGGAGGTAATGCAGTATTTCGGCAGACCGCAGAGGCTATGCGCCGCTGGGGTTAATCAGTTGCACTCACTCAAACCTAAAAATAGCCACCGCTTTGAGCAGTGCCAGTTTGGTGCTGAGCGCTAAGCGGTGCGGCTGACAATGTGCGTTCACAAAAAGTCGCTGGTTCGTTTATAGATAAGAGCAGAGCGCAAACCAAAAATAAAAATGCCACTTATCGTTACGATTATTTATCGCTAGACTTATCGTTACGGTTATCGTTAAACTTTTTCAATGGTGCCTCCCATACAAACCTAATTTAAGACGTTGTCACGTCAAAAAAAAGCCGACATAAATAATGTCTATCATATTGAGTCCTACCTAATTAAAATTATAGTACGAGCTATAATTAGCTTTAGCGTGAGCCATATGCTAAACTTATTTGGTATTTGGTTTTTTTATATAGATAATTACATAAGACTTAGATCAAGTTGTATAATTCGCTTTCTTTTAACAATTGTATAAAATTGGGGATATTTGTAAGTGAAGGGATAGAAATAGCGTTGAGTAGATTTGAGTTAGGGAAGTATTTTGATTTTGTGTTGAAAAAGTGAGTACAGTCTGTAAGGATGTGGTACAGGGCTAGGGTAGCGTTTGAGTTGCAGAAGTTGCAAAGTTGGGCGTATATTATAGGCTTTTTGTATTTAGAATAATGTAAGAAATTCAAATAATTTGAAAATTTGGTAATGCCCCGCAAAATTCTTTCTTTTTTACAATTTCCCGCTTTCCCTTTCTCTTTTTTATCATAGCTCTACACCATTAGTTTGAAATTACCCACAACTATGCTGTTCTCATTGCAAGGGAAATTTTTAATATGCAAGATATGAACCATTGTTACAAGATTTTAGCATTTTTTGTGCAAGACATGAACCATGAATGATCATTTTGAGTTGTGCAAGCTAGACTTTGGGTTCATTCAGAAATAAATCCCTCTATTATATGAAAAATTTTTTTTTGTAGTAAGCTTTTTTGTAGTAAGTTAAGCGTTGGAGGGGTGGGGGTTGGTGAGCGAAGCAGTTAATTAAAAATAGTTTTTAATAAATATTTAACTTTAAACTAGTGTAAATAGTATTTACAATTATTTTGCAAATTCGTTTTAATTTATCTTGAAAAAAAAGTAGTCGGATTCAAATCCAATATAAAAATCTTAGGGCTGAAATGAGGAACACCAAATATATAGTTTCAAAATGAATCGAAATTAAAAATATTCATATTTGTTTTCCGGTAAGCTATATTTAAAATTTAATCTAGAAACTTTATCACTCTCCACTCAAAGTCGTATTTATGATTGTAAGACTTCGCTCTGTTTTTCACAATTTTTTTATTTTATATTATATTATATATTATGGAATATCTTGCCTGTTGTTCTCCATTTTTGAACTTCCTTTTTAATGACAAATTGATCCGACAAAATTCTAAACTGAACAAATTCAGAGTCAAAATAAGCAAAAACTTGACAAGGACATTTGATTTTGGAGCTCTGCCAGCCAAGAGCAACAATGTTGTTTACTATTTTCGAACATTTTTCTTAGAATAAAAATAAAAAAAAATATACCAAATGCCAAAAAATCAAGCAAATAAAAGGATTCGCTGCAAGTACTCAAATCGAAAATGTACAAAATTCTGCCAAATAGGAAGCCACAACAGTTGAGAAGATTTATTAAAAATAAAAAAAATGATTTACAAAGACATTTTAACCAGAAAGTTTCCGGGAATTGGAAATAAAACGCAAAATTTTAAATGTTCATCAACATTCATTTTGTGTCCTAGATAAAGGGGGTTGATGCTATACCCTTCGCTTAGACACCAGTTTAGGGTAATTTGACGAGCATTATCTATCATCCCTCTGATGGTGCTTTCGTATTTACCCGTCACTATGGTAGCCAGGTCATCTGCGTACCCAATTACTCTATAACCAAGCACTATCAGCTTAGTTAAAAGTTCATCGATTACGAGAGACCATAGCAGGGGAGATAAACACCTTCTTGTGGATAATTTTTTACAGCTCTTATGCTGACTGTTGGACTACCTAGAGATGAAGATATGTCCCTCTGTCTGAGCATGAATTCAATCCATGCGGTCACATGTGGTTCTATGTTCTTACGGGCCAACGCTCTAGAAATAAAACCAAAGTCAGTATTGTCGAAAGCTCCCTTGACTTCCAGGAATGCGCACAAAGCTATGTTCTTGGAGTCGAAAGCATTTTCAATCTTTCTGACTAGGTGGTGTAAGGCAACCTCTCTTGACTTCCCTTTGGAACAGGCAAACTGCATTGGATGCAACGGGTTCGTGTCTAGCAGTTTGTTTCTGATATGCAGGTCGAGAAGCCTTGTTTTCAGAAGGAATGAGGTTAGACTGATTGGTCTGTATGACTTGGGCTTGTCTATTGGCCTGTTGCCAGATTTGGGGATCTCCAAGAGTGAGGTATGTATGCCCAGTCAAAGCTTGCTCTAAACAGACAAATCAGTGGGTTTAGGATGAAATCCAGACCTTTCTGGAGAAGTGTTGGAAAAATTCCGTCCACACCAGGTGCCTTGAAATGTTCAAAGGAGCCAATTGCCCATCTTACTTTATCGGCATCGAATATAGGGCAGCCCCTCTGAAGTTTGACTCGATCCAATCTGAGTGTTGGGCATCTCCGTTGCAGATTGAAGAGCCTGGAAAGTGAGTTTGGAGTAAAAGCTCCAATGTTTCCCTACGGTCTAAAATGAAGGAACTTTCACTCCTGCTCAACAGACCCACCACGTTTGAGGACTCTTGGGCCATGACTCGCTGAAGTCGGCTAGACTTCCTCCGTAAGGTTTTGAACATTATTGCAGATTTTTCTTTTAGAGCTTCTCATGTCCTTGTTGTAAGAGCAACCTTGTACTCCTCCTACTGCCTGGTTTTGCTAGCTTTATTGATTTATTTTTTATATACCATAAAACAAAATTTTAATGCCAAGTAATAAAATTATATAAGGAAATATAAATAAAATATAGGGAAAACCTATAGGAAACATTTTGCTAATAAAAACGTAAGATTTTTCAAATTTTCCACATTCTATTGATCTATAGAGAGTATTCTTGTTTATTTAATCCTATAATGAGCTGAAAGAAACAAAATGCATTTCATACGCCATATTGGTAAATTTTCTCGTTGCCTTTGGGAAAATTTTATTTCTCTAACTTTTTAGACTCCCTGTCACAGAAAATAAATCTTCACAAATTTTCAACTACTTCTCAAAGTCAGAAAGTGAAATGTAAAACAAAATATGAAAAATTTTAACAACATTTTGCTGCACTTCTCACCTCGCCCAGTATTTTGTTTTTTCGTTATATTTTTCCTATCAAAATATGTATTATATTATGTAGTATATAAAATATGTGCCATAAGCCGTAGAACATGTTTGTATAGTGTTTTAATCCTTTTCTGCACATGTGTGAGTTTGGTTTGCAACTGTGTAGGTATTGGAATATTTTCGGGTTTTGTATATTTTAAAACTTTGGCCATGTCAAGTCTGCCTAACTTTGACAGCTGCTCATTTTTTTGATAGGACTTTCAATCTTCAGCAAAATGCTTTTATTCAATTTTTTGTTGTATATTGTTTCACAGTACAGTTTTCATTAAAAATGCAAAACATTTTATTTCAATAGAAGTTTCTAGCCCAAAGCAAATGTGCATTAATTAGAAACTTTGCTATATTATGCTAAAGACGAATAACTTTTGTCATCTATTTTTAGATGATGATCAGAGTTACGAGGAAGAAACTAATTACAAGCTAAGAAACTTTCCTATTGCATTCGGAGTCCAAATATAAGAAATTTTATAGTTTTTTTTTACTTTTAAACAACAAAAGTTATTAGCTCCAACTTTTTGTTTTTGTCATTTATCCAGAAATTAAAAGGCTGCTATAAATGGAGAATTCGAACAGTAAAAGTCTTTCTTTTAGTTTTATTTTACCATTACTCAGTTCAAATTTCCAACATCTTCCTTTTCAATTTTTTTTTCAAAGCTCTACACCGCACCATTTGGGAAATTAACGCACGACTCAGCTAGCTCTTCTTGCAAGGGACATTTTTTGTATGCAAGATACAGACCATTGCATGCAAAATTGTGGAGCAAGACATGAACCATATCCGACCAGATCGTTTCGAGTTGTGCTGAATTTTGTATTCATTCGAAAGATACAGTAATTGTCATTAAATGTTTAAATCTAGATTGGCATAAATAGTATTTGAAGAATATAAAGGATATTTAAAGAGTTGTTTCAGCGCTAAACCTTTTTTATGCGAATTCGTTTGATTTATTTTGCAAAGTCGAATCTTCGGATTCCGATCAAAAACTTTGCCTACAATATGTCAATAATACTCTTGACATTCATTCTATTTCACAATTTTCATACTTTATATTCTATTTTGGCATATCGTACCTCTTGTTCTTCGATTTTTTGTCATATCATTGACAAATTGAACGGACAAAATTGTAAACTGAACAAATTGAAGTCAACAAATAGCAAAACACAATTGGTTTTTGTGGCAACAAATTATAAAAATTCTTTATATGGCATATTTATTCAAATCTACGATGCTACATTATATAACCATGCTCTTCGAGTGTCCCGTATATGGCCGAAAAATTTTTTTTTTCGAATTTCGAAATGCATACCCTCTTTATTTTTTCCAGTAATGCTATAAGGTGCTTAAATATGAGATTTTATCGATCTAAAATGACTGCTAGCTAGTCAGATCAATTTCAGTGAATCTAAAAGTCGAAAATTACATGAAACCCTAAATGTAACAACAGTTATTCAGGGTATCTTCTTTTTAAAGTAGTTCTTTTACAGTACCTGTTCCTGGAACCCAGCGCAGTAAGAACTGTTTTTGTTCTTCTTCAGCCGTGATAAGTCGGTTAAAATCTTGCATTAATTTAACAGACCTTTCAGCAGTATTATTTACAGCTTATAAAACTTATTCTTCTTTTAGCTACCAGAAAAACAGCATTGTTATTTCAAGAAAATACATCTTCCTTTAGAAAACTGTCGTTGAGCTGCAGTCTTGATAAAAATTGTTTACTCTTTTCCGATACGGAAATCATCCAGTGTTTTGTCGAAGAAAAAAAATAAGTTAAATAACAAATAAAAATCATCAACAATTTTAAAAATATAACAACATAACAATTTTCACAGACAATCAACTTGTATATAAAATGATAAACCATTTCAAATAAGCAAACATCTTGCTGCAGACACTTTTCGTCGATGACGTCATTCTTGTGCACTAGAATAAACAATATTTTTCAAATTATCGCATCATCGCCATCCAGCTGTGCCTTATGCATAAAGCTCTCTGAACTTTTTGAACATCGGAATACATGGGCTACTAGTAATTTGTGATCTTAGTTTCAAAAACAACTTTTAGAAGCAGTTCAGCGGCAATGTGACGTGCGACGCGGCAACTGAGTTTCTATTTTCTAAAGTTTTCTCTAAAAACCGCACAAACTCATTGAAATGACTTGTATTGGAAGCTTTTATGTCACTTGTCAGTATACTTTATATTGAAAGTTGTCTGACCGTTTTCGGCCAGAATATATATTGAAGCTGGAAAATGTTGCACTTTTCGCTGTGTTGTGTTAAAGCTTCAAAAAATGTGCTGAAATTTGAATTTAATAAATTTTGGTAACTACATACTGTAGATGTTCAAAAGGTTCGAGCTCACCATAAACAACTGAATATTTTGGTAAATCTATATTTAAAAATATATTTATTTAGTCAAATTATTCTGAAAGATTAAAAACCTGAAATCATTTTATGGCAAGTATTATATATTAAAGAATAGGTCAAATAATTATTTTTAATTATATTTTCAAATTGTGATAATTTTTATTTTCTTTAACATTTTCGACAACTGCCACGCGGATAAATGAAGAAACAAAACAATGCTTATCAAGAACTGGCTGTGAAGGTACCAAAAAGGAAGATATATTTATGAAATAACAATACTTTTCGTGGCAAGAAGAACTAGTTTTTATAATAAAATATTTTTGCTGAAAGGTCTGTTAAAATTAAATAAATTTTGACATTTCTCACAACTGAAAAATGGCGGTCTCTGCATAGACAAAACAGTACAAAACTGTAAAAATTTTCTGAAATAATATTGTGCCGATTTTCTCGCATGCGACATATACTTGATATTCGCGACACAATTCATTTTCCCGTTGATAAAGTACAAACACAATGCATATATTACTGAAAATAAAAGTAACATTTCGTGAAAAAAAAATTTTTTGTACAAGACGTCACATATATAATGTATATCGTATATTTGAATAAATATGCTATATAAAGAATTTTTATAATTTGTTACCAAACCAAGGTTTTGCTATTTGTTGACTCTGAATTTGTTCAGTTTACAATTTTGTCCGTTCAATTTGTCAATGATAGACAAAAATTAAGAATAAGAGGTAAGATATGCCAAAATAAAATATAAAATATAAAATTGTGAAACAGAATGAGCAAGTTAAAATATTATTGTTGACATTTTGTAGGCAAAGTTTTGATTTGAATCCGAAGACGACTTTTTTGCAAAATAAATTAAAACGAATTCGCATAAAAGGTTTAGGCTGAAACAACTTTTTAAATATCCTTTTATATTCTTAAATACTATTTATGCCAATTTAGATTTAAACATTTAATAACAATTATGTTTCTTTCTGAATGAACACAAAATCTTATGCACAACTCAAAACGATCATTTGATATGGTTCATGTCTTGCTCAAATTTTGCAACAATGGTTTATATCTTGCATACAAAAAATGTCCCTTGTAATAAGAACAGCTGAGTCGTGGTTAATTTCAATGGTAAGGTGTAGAGCTTTGAAAAAAAAATTGAAAAGGAAATAAGCGGAAATTTTAACTAGTAAATATAAATAAACTAAAAGAAAGACTTTTATTGTTCGAATCTTCTATTTATAGCAGCCACAATTTCTTGGTAACAAATGAAAAAACAAAAAGTGACATAACTTTTGTTTTAAATAAAAAAAAAACTATAAAATTTCTTATATTTGACCCAATGCAATAGGAAAGTTTTCTTAGCTTGTAATTAGTTTTTCCTCGTAACTGATTATCATCTAAAAATAGATGAAAAAGTTATTCGTCTTTAGCATAATATAGCAAAGTTTTTAATTAATGCACATTTGCTTTGGGCTAGAAAACTTCTATTGAAATAAAATGTTTTGCATTTTTAATGAAAACTGTACTGTGAAACAATATACAACAAAAAATTGAATAAAAGCATTTTGCTGAAGATTGAAAGTCCTATCAAAAAAATGAGCAGCTGTCAAAGTTAGGCAGACTTGACATGGCCAAAGTTTTAAAATATACAAAACCCGAAAATATTCCAACACCCACACAGTTGCAAACCAAACTCACACATGTGCGAAAGGATTAAAACACTATACAAACATGTTCTACGGCTTATGGCACATATTTTATATACTACATAACATAATACATATTTTGATAGGAAAAATATAACGAAAAAAACAAAATACTGGGCGAGGTGAGAAGTGCGCAAACGTTGTTAAAATTTTTCATATTTTGTTTTACATTTCACTTTCGACTTTGAGAAGTAGTTGAAAATTTGCGAAGATTTATTTTCAGACAGGAGTCTAAAGTTAGAGAAATAAAATTTTCCCAAAGGCAACGAGAAAATTTACCAATATGGCGTATGAAATGCATTTTGTTTCTTTCAGCTCAATAGGATTAAATAAACAAGAATACTCTCTATAGATCAATAGAATGTGGAAAATTTGAAAAATCTTACGTTTTTATTAGCAAAATGTTTCCTATAGGTTTTCCCTATATTTTATTTATATTTCCTTATATAATTTTATTACTTGGCATTAAAATTTTGTTTTATGGTATATAAAAAATAAATCAATAAAGCTAGCAAAACCAGGCAGTAGGAGGAGTACAAGGTTGCTCTTACAACAAGGACATGAGAAGCTCTAAAAGAAAAATCTGCAATAATGTTCAAAACCTTACGGAGGAAGTCTAGCCGACTTCAGCGAGTCATGGCCCAAGAGTCCTCAAACGTGGTGGGTCTGTTGAGCAGGAGTGAAAGTTCCTTCATTTTAGACCGTAGGGAAACATTGGAGCTTTTACTCCAAACTCACTTCCCAGGCTCTTCAATCTGCAACGGAGATGCCCAACACTCAGATTGGATCGAGTCGAAACCTCAGGGCTGCCCTATATTCGATGCCGATAAAGTAAGATGGGCAATTGGCTCCTTTGAACATTTCAAGGCACCTGGTGTGGACGGAATTTTTCCAACACTTCTCCAGAAAGGTCTGGATTTCATCCTAAACCCACTGATTTGTCTGTTTAGAGCAAGCTTTGACTGGGCATACATACCTCACTCTTGGAGATCCCCAAATCTGGCAACAGGCCAATAGACAAGCCCAAGTCATACAGACCAATCAGTCTAACCTCATTCCTTCTGAAAACAAGGCATACTCGACCAGCATATCAGAAACAAACTGCTAGACACGAACCCGTTGCATCCAGGTAGTTTCCAGTTCAAAGGGAAGTCAAGAGAGGTTGCCTTACACCACCTAGTCAGAAAGATTAAAATACTTTCGACTCCAAGAACATAGCTTTGTGCGCATTCCTGGAAGTCAAGGGAGCTTTCGACAATACTGACTTTGGTTTTATTTCTAGAGCGTTGGCCCGTAAGAACATAGAACCACATGTGACCGCATGGATTGAATTCATGCTCAGACAGAGGGACATATCTTCATCTCTAGGTAGTCCAACAGTCAGCATAAGAGCTGTAAAAAATTATCCACAAGAAGGTGTTTATCTCCCCTGCTATGGTCTCTCGTAATCGATGAACTTTTAACTAAGCTGATAGTGCTTGGTTATAGAGTAATTGGGTACGCAGATGACCTGGCTACCATAGTGACGGGTAAATACGAAAGCACCATCAGAGGGATGATAGATAATGCTCGTCAAATTACCCTAAACTGGTGTCTAAGCGAAGGGTATAGCATCAACCCCCTTTATCTAGGACACAAAATGAATGTTGATGAACATTTAAAATTTTGCGTTTTATTTCCAATTCCCGGAAACTTTCTGGTTAAAATGTCTTTGTAAATCATTTTTTTTATTTTTAATAAATCTTCTCAACTGTTGTGGCTTCCTATTTGGCAGAATTTTGTACATTTTCGATTTGAGTACTTGCAGCGAATCCTTTTATTTGCTTGATTTTTTGGCATTTGGTATATTTTTTTTTATTTTTTATTCTAAGAAAAATGTTCGAAAATAGTAAACAACATTGTTGCTCTTGGCTGGCAGAGCTCCAAAATCAAATGTCCTTGTCAAGTTTTTGCTTATTTTGACTCTGAATTTGTTCAGTTTAGAATTTTGTCGGATCAATTTGTCATTAAAAAGGAAGTTCAAAAATGGAGAACAACAGGCAAGATATTCCATAATATATAATATAATATAAAATAAAAAAATTGTGAAAAACAGAGCGAAGTCTTACAATCATAAATACGACTTTGAGTGGAGAGTGATAAAGTTTCTAGATTAAATTTTAAATATAGCTTACCGGAAAACAAATATGAATATTTTTAATTTCGATTCATTTTGAAACTATATATTTGGTGTTCCTCATTTCAGCCCTAAGATTTTTATATTGGATTTGAATCCGACTACTTTTTTTTCAAGATAAATTAAAACGAATTTGCAAAATAATTGTAAATACTATTTACACTAGTTTAAAGTTAAATATTTATTAAAAACTATTTTTAATTAACTGCTTCGCTCACCAACCCCCACCCCTCCAACGCTTAACTTACTACAAAAAAGTTTACTACAAAAAAAAATTTTTCATATAATAGAGATTTATTTCTGAATGAACCCAAGTCTAACTTGCACAACTCAAATGATCATTCATGGTTCATGTCTTGCACAAAAAATGCTAAAATCTTGTAACAATGGTTCATATCTTGCATATTAAAAATTTCCCTTGCAATGAGAACAGCATAGTTGTGGGTAATTTCAAACTAATGGTGTAGAGCTATGATAAAAAAGAGAAAGGGAAAGCGGGAAATTGTAAAAAAGAAAGAATTTTGCGGGGCATTACCAAATTTTCAAATTATTTGAATTTCTTACATTATTCTAAATACAAAAAGCCTATAATATACGCCCAACTTTGCAACTTCTGCAACTCAAACGCTACCCTAGCCCTGTACCACATCCTTACAGACTGTACTCACTTTTTCAACACAAAATCAAAATACTTCCCTAACTCAAATCTACTCAACGCTATTTCTATCCCTTCACTTACAAATATCCCCACATTTTATACAATTGTTAAAAGAAAGCGAATTATACAACTTGATCTAAGTCTTATGTAATTATCTATAAATAAATGTAAAACCAAATACCAAATAAGTTTAGCATATGGCTCACGCTAAAGCTAATTATAGCTCGTACTATAATTTTAATTAGGTAGGACTCAATATGATAGACATTATTTATGTCAGCTTTTTTTGACGTGACAACGTCTTAAATTAGGTTTGTATGGGAGGCACCATTGAAAAAGTTTAACGATAACCGTAACGATAAGTCTAGCGATAAATAATCGTAACGATAAGTGGCATTTTTATTTTTGGTTTGCGCTCTGCTCTTATCTATAAACGAACCAGCGACTTTTTGTGAGACGCACATTGTCAGCCGCACCGCTTAGCGCTCAGCACCAAACTGGCACTGCTCAAAGCGGTGGCTATTTTAAGGTTTGAGTGAGTGCAACTGATTAACCCCAGCGGCGCATAGCCTCTGCGGTCTGCCGAAATACTGCATTACCTCCGCAGAAAACGTAATTGATTACAAGCGCTGCGTTTCGTTTGAGGGATTGTAAGCGGAGGCAAATAGAAAAGCAGTGATCTGCCGAAAATCTGCATTACAACTGCGGAAAAAGTAATGCACAAATAGAAACTCGCACTGCGCTACCTTAGCAACACAAAATTTTGTTATTTTGTTTGCATGCTAACAAGCATAGTTCGGCCTTTCTTCTGTCAAACCATTCGTTTATACATTTTTATTTATTATCTACTGCCGAGAAAATTTTATTTTATTAAGAGATACGAAAACGTAAAGTCTGACAACTCGTTTCATAATTTCATGAAATATACATATAATCTTGATTGCGTATCAAACGTTTCTAAGTCCGCTGCGTTAAAAAAAACAACCATCGACTTGACTTTCGCAAGACACATTACAGCAGAAACACTTCCTTTCATTTCCTATTTCTCCTATCATCGCCCTATCCTCAACAAAATCACTCAAATAGGAATTAGTTAAGTTTTAGTTTACATGTACGATGTTTTAGTAAACAAAATATATTTCTATAGTTACAATTTGTGTAATTCTTATTTTCATTCAATTCCTTGTTCCTATTGTGCAATTTAATATTGTAATATTCATATCAATAAATATTCTACCGAGAAAAAAGACGTTGTCACGTAAAATCTTCGCCCGTAAAACCGACTTTACAGGCACCAGTTTTTTGAATATAGGTCTTACTAATCAAATCAATATAATTTTGCATTTATTTATTTATTCGAGAATTACAACTAAGCTCAGGTGACCTTATGTTAAAAAATAGTGTTATTTTTTTAGTAAAGGTAGGTATGAACTAATCCGCGTCTCTAGCCCGATGGATGAACTTTTTAGTAATTCGTATTCTTTTTTTGTTCATATATATATAGTCCTATGGCTCCGCGGGGGAGAAAGGGCCGCAACAAGTTTTCTCCATTCCTCTCTGTCGTGCACAAAACTTTTGATTTCATTCCAAGATTTTTTGGTTTTTAATATGTCAGCTTCAAGATTTCTTCTCCAGGTCATTTCTGGTTTACCTCTACGACGGCTGCCTTGGGGTCGATTGCGCTGCAGGTGATGTCATTTTGGTCTCTTCTTAGCACATGCCCGAGCCAGCCCCATTTCCTTTTCAAAATTTCTAGGCGTATTGGTGTCTGGTTGCAGGAATTCCACAGGTCATTGTTCGAGATTGTATCGGGCCCGAAAATTCGCATTATTTTGCGGAGGCATCGATTTATGAAAAGCTGCATCATTTGGTGGTCAGCGGATGCGATGTTCCCGGTTTCGCACCCGTACAAAAGAGTGGACCTCAGGTTCGAGTTAAATAATTTAATTTTTGTGCGGCGCGTGATAATCGTGGAATTCCACACAGCATTCAGAGCTCCGAAAACTTGCTTCGCTTTCTTTGTACGGTTTTCGATATCTTCCTCCTAGCCACCATTTGCAGATATAATACTCCCCAAATAACAAAAGGAGCCTACGTCCTCAAGCTCAATGTTATTAATTTGGAATTTTTGCGTGCAGCTTGCATTTATACGCATCACTTTTGTTTTGCCGATAAACATCATTTAGGCCTACTTCTACAGCAGTTTGTGCTACCAGCGTTAGTTTTTTGACATATCTGCAAAAGAGTGAGCCATGAGACAAATGTCGTCAGCGTAATCCAGGTCATCGAGCCGCCCATTCAAACCCCAAGCAATTCCTTTAGTTTCGCGTGTAGCTTTGCTCATCACGACGTCCAAAACAATATTAAAGAGTAGAGGTGATAGGACACAGCCTTGTCGAACTCCAGTAGTGACTGGTATACGTCCAGTCAGTTCCTTTTTGTGTAGGATGCGACAGCTAGCGTTGGTGTATAAGGCTATGATTAGCTGGATTAATTTTTAGGAATACTTCTAATTTTCTTAGGAGTATTTTTATTTTAGAAATGAACATTTTCATGTGTGGAACAATGGCATTGTAAATGTATACAATGGATTAAAAAGGCAGAATGTCTCTCCGTCTTAGTGACTACATCTAATTAAGACAAAAGATGCGTTCACAGTTCCTATTCCACTTTTTTAGCTGTTGAGTTATTGAGAAGATGTTGCATGCTGTTTGCGACACTTTTAACATTGTAATTTGAGGGATTTTTTAGTAACTTTATTATATAAATAAAAAAGATAAAAAGCTACAAAAAGCTTACAAATTTGATTGCAATAAAATTGAATAGACATAATTTATTTAATTATAAAGCGTAAGTTTTGTGCATTTTAGTTACTAAGTGAATTAGAAAGTTTTGTTTGTTAACTTTTGTACTAGATACCTCGGGTTACTACTAGACAGTAAACTAGACTGGAACCTAGAGGATCGAGAAAAAAAAAGTACAATCGCCTTATACACTTGCAAGAAAGCCATTGGACTTAAATGGGGAATGTGCCCAAACATAGTCCACTGGCTGTATACTGCCATTGTTAGACCCATACTCATGTATGGAGTCTCGATCTGGTGGCCTACTCTAGATAAGGGGACTAACCTTAAAAAGTTAAGTAAGGTTCAGCGAACAGCCGAACTTACAATTAGTAGTACTCTACGCTCAACACCAAATGAAGCCTTAGATGCTATTTTAAACCTCCTACCACTGAACAAGGTAGGGAAACAACAAGCCACTTTATCAGCTTTACGCATGAGAGAGGCAAAGAAATGAAATGATCAAGATTTTGGTCATGCAAAAGATTCTTAAAGGAACCCACTTATTCCCGAAAGCACAGACTACTGCATACCGCAGGAACATGTCACAGCAATTTCAGAGCCTATATTCCAACCAGAGAGGAGTGGAATACTGGGGTACCAGGCCCAGCGAGGCTCGATAAAGGTATACACGGACGGTTCCAAGCTAGACGACTGTGTAGGGGGAGGGTCTACGTCGAGGATTTCGACATTAGAATTGCTTTTAGGCTCCCGGACCACTGCAGTGTCTTTCAGGCAGAGGTCACAGCAATCCGGGAGGCTTTAACAACAATAAAAAACCTACAAATTCAAGATAAAAAAATGGCGGACGTAAAGTCGGGCGCGGACGACTTTAGGATACCCTGTACCACTAGCTTGTAATAAAGTCCGATTTCTTCACAAAAAACCAAAAACAGAAGAATTTTTAAGCAAAAATTTTTTTTTGACCGATCGTTCCTATGGGAGCTATATGATATAGTCAACCGATTTCAATAAAATTTGACACAGTGCTTAAATACCTTAAAAAAGATATGAATGCCAAATTTATTTCAAATATCTTTACAAACAAACAAAACACATCGAATTTTGTATAAAAAACGTGTTTTTGGACCGATTGGTCCTATGGGAGCTATATGATCTAGTCAAACGATTTGGATTAAATTTGGTACAGTGCTTAGGAACTATAAAATACTCACGAATGTCAAATTTGGTCCCAATATCTTAACAAACAAACGAAACACAACAAATTTTGTTAAAAAATCGATGTTTTGGAAGATCGGACCTATGGGAGCTATATGATATAGTCCACCGATTTTGTTCAAATTTGGCACATTGCTTAAGTGCTCTAAAAAAATTTCCAAACGCCAAATCTGGTTAGGATATCTTTATTAAAAACGAAATATAGCGAATTTTTCTTTAAAAAAGTTATTTTTGCCGATCGGTCCTATGGGAGCTATATGATATAGTCAACCGATTTCGATCAAATTTGGTACAGTGATTGGGAACTATAAAAAACTTTTGAATACCAAATTTGGTTACGATATCTTCATAAACAAACGAATTGTTATCTAAAACGCTTTTTTTTTGTCAGGTCGTCTCAAACACCCCATGGGAGCTATATAATTTATCCCCGATATCAAAAAAATAAAATAAACTTGCCTCCTATCAATAATATGGGATCTAATGTGAAAGTTTGGTAGCTCTAGCTCTTACCGATCTCTGAGATCTAGGCGTTCACACGGACGGACGGACGGACAGACGGACAGACGGACGGACAGACGGACAGACGGACAGACGGACAGACGGACATGGGTATATCGACTTCTCTATTCACTGATCATATTTTAGAGTAACTTTGGGGTGTCTCCGACGTCACTCCTATATGTTACATACATTTTCGGCTTGCACAAACTTAATATACCCTTAGTACCATATGGTACAGGGTATAAATATCTGTATATATTCGGACAGCCAAGCGGCTATTAAGTCTCTAGTCTCGATGACTTTGTGTATGAAGTCAGTGAATGACTGCCGCTTATCTCTAGGGGAGATGGCTGAGCAGCTTTCAATCCACCTGATATGGGTCCCAGGACACAGGGACTTTGAGGGAAACTGCATTGCGGATGAACTGGCTAGGAAAGGAACTACCAGCATCCTCCTTCAAGATAAGGAGGGCCTGTGTATACCCATGGCCAGCTGTAAACTGAGAATACGAAACTTTTTCGCTCTCTGTGCAAATAAAACGTGGAATCGGACATCGAACACGTGTAGAATCTCGCGGCAAACCTGGCCGACATACTGCAGTAAAAGAACCAAAAAACTTTGCTGTCTAAATAGAGCCCAGTGCTCATCTGTCATTCGTGCCATCACGGGACACTGGTTGGTAGGAAACCACGCATCCCGTTTGAATGCTCCCCATCACGACTTCTGTAGAAGCTGTGGCGATGAAGAGGAGCTAGAGACGGTGGAACACTTTTTCTGTCACTGCCCAGGACTGGGCAGAAAAAGATTTAGGTTGCTACAGTCATATTTTCTAGACGACCTATCTCAGCTCTCTGAACAGAGTCCAAAATGCCTTTTAAGGTTCATTCAGGCAGCTGGATGGCTTCCTCAACCTTCCTAGGGGACCCAACAAGTGGGGAAATGTGGTGAACTGGCTCACTAGCGGTACCACAAAGGGCCTATCCTTGGCCTAAGTGAGTTGGGATGTTGGTCCCAACTGCCGCTCTAACCTAACCTAACCTAACTTTTGTACTAAACGGTACAGGCTGCTAACACGCCAAATTAAGTATTTACAAAATTGTCAAAAAAGAAACACAAACTCAAAAATTCAAGCCATAAATTTGCCAAAAGGGATTTATGCCTTTGCCTGTTGAGGACTTGCGCAACTTTGCAACAGCTCAACTCAACAGTAAGCGTGAGTACCCCGTCTCAGCGCTCCAATTTTTAAGCCTTCCAGCTTTGGTAGGGTACTGTGCTGCTTATTAAAGATATTATATAATAGAAGTAATTCTCTCATTAAAGTTTATTGAATAATGTACCAATTTAGAATCGTTTAAAGTATATAAATGTCAAAAGTGCAACAGCACCCACTGTTTATATAACACTTAAATATTTCGTATTTTAACACAACATCTTAAATAATACAAAATTCCCAAAAATGTTTTAATTTCTTTTTGTTTCACCATTTTTAGTTGGTTTAATTAAGTTGTTCTCTGCGCCAGTTTGTGTATTTTAATTAAATACATTTGGTGTACTTGCTTGTTGTTTTAAGGCTATTGCGAATAGCTTTTCTAAATTGAAAATAGTTGAACGGAAAAAGTAACAGCACAAAAGAGCGAAAAGTTGGATAAGTTGGGAAGGTGCACGAACTTGGGATACACTGCAGCTTATTATTATTACAAAAAGTTACGGTAGGCATTAAATTATGTAAGTTTTGATTATGGTAGGGAAATTGAGTGGATTGTTTAAAATAAAATATAAATTTTTGCTGTTTATAAGGTGCATATAAAAGATAAGTTTGGTAGCTACTGCTTGTAAAGGGTTTTTTTTTCTTGGTTCGCAACGTTTCCAAATTGTAGAAATTAATTCTTTCTGTTGACTATGATTATTTAAGACTAACCGATACAAAGAGGTTGACATCTTTGAACTTTATATATATATTTCCTAGAATTCCAAGGTGGAACATAAGGGCACCACTTTATAAAGTTGAACTTTATGACCAACTGCAAATTACCATCAACATATTTAAATTGTAGAAATGTTTGTTTTGTTTTGTTATCAATTATTTATTTATTAATTGAAATATCTATATACATATAAATTAAATATATTTCGTATGTCTTCTATAGACTCCCAAGCCACCAGACCTATTCTAATAAAATATTACGTGTGTGGAAGGTTCTTAGCATAGTTTGAACATTGTCCGATCGGTGGTGCTTTTCAAAAATTACCAAAATATAGAAATACATGAATTTCAATATAAAACGAACAAAGGAGAATATTCGACACACAAAAAAATATTCACAAACATACGTGAGTTGCTTGCATACCCAGAAGCGCTTGCAAAATTTTCTTTTAATCTATATATATAAAAGAAACTTATGTTTTACGTGTTACGTAACGCATCGATGGATTTAAAATATGACTTTTGCGTGTGTTAGAGTTTGTAAATTTGGAGGTTTTAAGCCTATTGCGATGTGTTTGTGTTTATTGGTTCGTGAGATATACGCATTTTTGTGAATATCGGTTTTTGTGGGTATATTGCCATATGTACAAAAACTAGTATTGTTGTTAATCAATTTTCGAATTCCAACATCGTGTCAATCATTGAGAACAAGGAATGCGGTCTCCTAATCGATCAATGCATGATGTATTTCAATTGGAAGAAATGTAACGAATCAAATTAATTATCAATCTAATCATACTGCCCAGGACGTAAAGATCGCAATGAACGTGAAAGAATTCGGTTAGGACAGACCCGTGAAGCGCGACATTCGACTAATAATGGTGCAAGTTTGAATCGAACTGCAAACTAATCTAAAAATCTTATGTTTTTCCAGATAAGCTAACTAGAGAATCTTACAATATTTATTCACTTTAAGAGTATTCAAAAAGTTTGGGCAGGGCAACGTATTCTGGGCTCACTAGTAAATTAAAAAATACAATAATAACACTATAACTAACACACATTATGGCAACGACTAATTAAACCTTAGACCCTATCTTCTATAGCTGTTAGATTTTCTTGTGTATTTTACAGATCTTAAGAATCTTAAATATATGCAGTCTCAATATTGGGTTTGTTTACAATTGCAAGCAGTGAAAATGGTATTTTATTTGGAAAAGAGATCTCCTTATATTGTCAAGTCTTGGGCAGAATTATAGCTTCTGCTGCTCCTAAAAAAACACCCTTTGTAAGTATTAACACATACTTAGAAGCTTCAATTTTTGTTGCAGATGGAAGGTTAGGACGTCCGAATTTTTATTAGGCTCACATTAAATTACAAATGTATAAAACTTTCTGGCTACAAGCTTATAAAGGACGTTTAATTTTGGTTTATATGATCATCTTATCCAAGTTAGGAAAAATAGTTTTTTTCGTGGTTTTCTTAGCAATTATATAAATAAATGAATACTATTTCCACTGCTCTTAAAAATACACCCTTTATTAGTATTAACACATACATCGAGTCTGCAATTTTTATGGCATACGTAAAGTTAGGGCTTTCGAAATTTTATTGGGCTCACATAGAATTACATTAAGAAATTAGCTTTCTATATAAAGGGTGTTATTTTTTTTTGATTTACCTAATCACCTTTAATTTTATTCAATCACAATTTCAAATTAAGGCAATCAATTTTTTTGTAGTATTGTTACCAATCATTATTTTTTTAGCATTAAAACATACGTACAGGTTGCAGCTTTTGTATCAGATGGAAAGTTATTCCAAAATTTTGTTAGGCTCACTTGAAACTACATGCAAAGTCTGATATCTACAACTTACAAAGGATGTTTTTTTTATGGCTTATCCGATCACATAAACCTTAATCAGTAACTTTTACAAATTATAAAAATCTATTTTTTCGTGGCTTTGTTACCAATTTCAATTTCCACTTTTCTTAAAAAAACACCCATTATAAGAATTAACATATCTATAGAGGTTGCAATTTTAGTGGCATATAGAAAATTGGCGCCTTCGAAATTTTATTAGGTTCACATTTAATTACATACAAATCTAGCTGACTACAACTTATATAGGATGTTTTTTTTTTATCTGACTACTTTATACTAAATTCAGTCTCGTATTCAAATTATGTCAATCTTTTTTTTGTGATTTTGTTGCAAATTATTATTTTTGCTGCTCTTAAAAGAACACCAGCATTAGCAGACACATAGTGGCTGTAATTTTTATAGAAGATGAAAATTGGGGCCTCTGACATTCGGCTCACATGAAACTATATGCAAAATTTTATGGTGACAGTTATAAAGGGTGTTTTTTTTAGGTTTATCTGATCATCTTGAAACGACATTCAGTAACGTTTTCAAATTATAGAAATCTATTTTTTGTGGCTTTGTTGCCAGTTTTTATTTCCATTGATTCAAAAAAACACCCTTTATAAGCATTAACTGATACATTTTTCTTTTATTTTGACTTGGATTTAGGCCATAAAATTCTTGTAAAGAAAAGTTAGGTCGAATATAAGAATCGTCTATCACTTGGACATGGCTCAATGGCTACCACAAATTTATAGCGTCCATTTTACCAAGGTTACAGGGTATAGTGCAAATAATTGCAAGCGGATTAAATTCAATTTACTGTGCAATCAAATGGTTTACGAGGGTTGCTAAATAAATTACGGCTTAATAGTGAAGAAAATGTAACCAATAAAAAAAAAACATTGCTGCATGGGATTTAAAATGATAATGAATAATATTTTTACCACAGAAGTGGGTGTCTCAAAAATTAAAAAAAAATACAATAGACCCCGATAGACCCTACTGGATTTTAAATTATTTTGCTCACAAATTATTCGGAGCAAAAATAAACATAAAGTATTGCTCTAAAATTTATAAGAATTTTTCGATCTCGTTTTGCTTAAAGGAACGACCAAACTTTATACATATAAAAAAATGGCGTACGTAAAGTTGGGCGCGGACGACTTTGGGAAACCCTGTACCACTAGCTTGCAATAGAATCAGGTTCCTTCACAAAAAACCAAAAACAGAAAAATTTTTAAGCAAAACAATTTTTTTTTTGACTAATCGTTCCTATGGGAGTTATATGATATAGTTAACCGATTTCAATAAAAATTGACACAGTGTTTAAATACCTCAAAAAAGATCTGAATTCTAAATTTAGTTCAAATATCTTTACAAACAAATGAAACACATCGGATTTTGTATAAAAATCGTTTTTTGGACCGATTGGTCCTATTGGAGCTATATGATATAGTCAACCGATTTGGATTAAATTTAGTACAGTGCTAAGGAACTATAAAAAACTCACAAATATCAAATAATATCAATACCAATATCTCAACAAACAAACGAAACACAAATTTTGTTAAAAAATCGATTTTTTTAAAAATCGGCCCTATGGGAGCTATATGATATAGTCAACCGATTTTGTTCAAATTTGGCACATTGCTTAAGTGCTCTAATTTAATTAATTTCCAAACGCCAAATCTGGTTACGATATCTTTATTAAAAAAGGAAATATAGCGAATTTTGATTTAAAAAAGTTATTTTGGCCGATCGGTCCTATGGGAGCTATATGATATAGTCAACCGATTTTGCTGGTACAGTACTTAGGAACCATAAAAAACTTTTAAATACCATAAATAAGATATCTTCATGAACAAACGAATTATCCATTTAAAACCTTTTTTTGTCGAGGTCGTCTCAAACACCCCCTTGGGAGCTATATAATTTATCCCCGATATCAAAAAAATAAAATAAACTTGTCTCCTATGGAATAATATGGGATCTAATGTGAAAGTTTGGTTACTCTAGCTCTTACCATCTCTGAGATCTAGGCGTTCAAACGGACAGACGTACAGACGGACGTACGGACAGACGGACATGGGTATATCGACTTCTCTAGTCACCCTGATCATATTTTAGGAAACTTTAGGGTGTCTCCGACGACTCCTTCTATATGTTACATATATTTTCGGCATGCACAAACTTAATATACCCTTTGTACCATACGGTACAGGGCATAAAATCACACAAATTATAAAAATGGAAAAAATAATGGGTTTTTTTTTATGAACTTTTGTCATTCCATTCGTGAATTGTCTATGCTGTGGATATTTTAATCTTTAAATATTTTTGCTTTAATTTCCAAATAATCTGGTCACACTTAAAACAGTCAGCGCCGTCAATATAAGCAGCAACCCTCGCATAATACAGCCACATATACCTATGTACTTATCCATACAGTATTTTTTGTAATTGTAGTTACACATATGTACAATATATATGTTATATACTAACTATATACAATCGAATCCAATGCCAGATTAAGGCTTAGTTTTGTGCAAAGCTGACTCACATTTTGATTCAATGAGTATGTGAAGCCTTTGTATCCAAGTTGACTGCCTACCAACTCTTTGTTCCCAAAGGAGTAAGCCCTAATTTACTGACAATATATGACGCATATATTTATTCAAGGACACAAGCTCCTTAGGGCTACGCATTTCGAAACTCCTCAAAGCAGTCACAATCCATATAAACTTGCTACTTGCATGCCAATGAACGCAATTTCTTTGACAAAGATGATGAGGAGTATGTTGAAGAAGATGAAGATAAACAAGATTGTAAAGATGATGATGATAATAATGTTGTCATTGTTGTTGTTGTTGCTGATGATGCTGCCAATAATAACAAGTCGTCTGATGATAAGTTGTAATTTATTTTAACTTTTGTGTGTACAGTCGAAAGTTTTTGCTCAAGTCATTTCATTATCAACGATACTGTCTAGTTGTCAATCATTAGAGAGCTTTTGGTGCGTCACCTTCACAAATCAAACCACAACAAGCTCAAAAATGTATTTCAAAAAGTTTTTGTCTGACTGAGTCTGTTGGTCTTATTTTTTGTTGCTTGTTCCTTTGTAGGCAACTTAAAGTTTTTCGTTTTTCCACTCAGTTGAAAAATATATCATTTTTGTGCAAGTTTTAATTAGATAAGCTTTATGTTGTTGGGTGGCAATGGTTTTTTTCCTTATAGTAGGAGTAAGGGAATTTCTTTTTGTAACAGTCATAGTGTGAAAAAATATAAAGTTTGATTAATTATACAAAAGCAGGTAATTAATTTTAGATAATGCAACTAATGTAGCCATAGCAACATGGAATGACCTTCAGGCTGAATTTGACTTGATAGCTTTTGATTAGTTTAGCTAAATTTTAATAATATCTGTAGCTTATGATTCTTAATAATAATGAGTATGGCCCAGGGGGAAATTTATTTTATGTGTGGGACTCTTATAAAATGCATATCTTATTGAAATTTGTTGATTATGAATCTTGTAGTCTCTAAGATATTAAAATGCATAGAGAGACAGAACTTATAATACAATTTCCTATATACAGGGTGGTCCATATAAAAATTTGAATTTAATTTTGCTATAAAAAAAAAACGGTTGAATATTTTTCAATGTTCAAAGTTTTATTTTAAAGGTTGGTTCATGACATTTATTTATGAAAAATTATTTCGGTCAAATGACCACCATGGCTGGCTTGGCAGTATGCCACTCGATCGGTCCAGTTTTTGAGCACATTTTCGATTGTTCGGGCCTTATCCTGGCAATAGCAGCACCAATCTCGTCCTTCAGCTCATTAATTATTTGCGGATTGTTGTCATAACATTCGTCTTTCACCGCACCCCAAAGATAATATTCCAAAGGTGTCAAATCGCAGCTTCTTGGTAGCCAATTCACAGCGCTATTTCGGCTGATTACGCGATTTCTGAAGATTGTGCGCAGAAGATCGATTCTTCTCCGTTTTCGAAAAAAAATGGTCCGATGACGCCGCCAGACCAAATTCCGCACCAAACAGTCACTCGTTGTGGGTGCATTGGCTTCTCCTGGAAGGCTTGCGGATGTTCCGAGCCCCAGATGCGACAATTTTGCTTATTAACATAACCTCCGAGGTGGAAATGAGCTTCGTCTGAGAAGATGATTTTTCGATAAAATTCGCCATCTTCGGCCAAACGATCTTCCGTCCAATTTGCAAACTGTAGCCGCTTCGGGAGGTCAAGAATTTGTCCCATTTCGTAAATGTCAATGTTTTTACTAAGTATTTACCAATATATGAATGACATTTGACGTTTTAAAAGTCAAATAATCAGTAGATCAAATTCCAAACACTAGATGGACCACCCTGTATTTTTCGTTTATAAAAAAGTAATTTTTCTTAAATACCATAAGCAGCATGCAAAATTTACGATTGAAAAAAAAACCCAATTATTTTTTTTTCGTATGAAGTTTTGTTATTCCATTCGTAATTTTCCCATATGAGCCTTAAACAAAAAAATATTGCTAAAATAATGGGGCACATATTAGAAATATGTTTAAATACTTAGCTAAAAACTAAAATACAATTTTTTTTTAAGTTTATATAATCAAATGAAAAAAATTATTTTGATTTTAATAGTAAATCATACACTAAATAAAAATGTTTTTTTCTCAGTGTGTTTTGGGTAGGTATAATTAGGTATTTGTATAATTAAATTTAGGAGCCGATCTATGTTAAAATTTTTCAGAATTCCTGTTCTTTTTTCTGGGAGAGTTTTGAGTATAATTAGATATTTTTATAATTAAAATTATAGTTAAAATGAGGTATTTTTATGTTTAAAATAATTTTTTATAAAGAGTCATGCAGAAAATATAAAAAAAACTAAGAATAAGGCACTGCTGCGGAAAATTAAAAACGAAACTTAATTAATTTTTTACCTTTCTTTTTTGCGTGCTCACAATTTCCCTCATATTTCCCCTTTGCTTGCACAGCTTCACACCTAACGATTGAAATTACCGACGCTCAAGCTACTGTTCTTAGGGGAAATTTTTGTATGCAAGACATGAACCTTATATAGCAGACTTGAACATTTTTGTATGCAGGACTTCAACCACGTGAACGTATGCCAAAAATTCTTTTTCATTTGTGCATGCTATTTTGTGGTTTGTTTCAGAAAAGAAAATAATTAAAAATAATTACTAATAAATATTCAACTTTTAATTGGTATAAATACAATTTAAGAACATAAAAGAATATTGAAAAAATTATTTCACTTTAAATTATGTGCACTTTTGAAGCTATTTTGCCAATTAAATTTGATTTTCTTTGCATCAAAGCTGTTGGAGTCAAACCACATAAAAAATTATTTTTTGTGGTTTTCGAAACGAATAAAATAATCGTTTAAAATAATGGTATTTGCTATACGGAGCAGCGTCAATTAAAATTTTTGTCGTATACTGTTTAATTTGTTAAAGAAAATTTATAAAGCGTTTAAGTGCCTAGTGTGGTTCTGGTTAGAAGTTCAAAGCTTTAATAAGTATATATAATAGTAAGCCCGGCAGACGTTGTCCTGCCCTACCTTGGACTTTAACCCAAGTTGCTTCCGCAAGATTTTTCAGTATAAATATAAGACCGGATTTAAGAAGAACTACAAAGTAAGTCAATACTCATTGATAAGTTGGTCTTTTGATGAGACAAAGTTATAGAAATTCTGAGGAAATGAAATCATTCCGAATCAAAGTTTATTTTTTGTAGAAAAAAAATGAGTGAGTTCTTATATTTCTTAAATCGATTTCATAGAAAGGGCATAAGACTTATTTAATAATATAATAAAAACATCGTCATAGTGATAGGTATGGGAGACTCTTATATGTATATTTAGATTTTATGAACGTCCTATCTTGCTCCGTCTGCGATCCTTAGTTCCAATTTCCAAAAATGTGCGCAGAATTGGAAAGGA
>JBAMAX010003321.1:0-86646 GCA_037043745.1 Chymomyza amoena
TATTTTATTTTTTTGATATCGGGGATAAATTATATAGCTCCCATGGGGGTGTTTGAGACGACCTCGACAAAAAAAAAGCGTTTTAGATGAATAATTCGTTTGTTTATGAAGATATCGTAACCAAATTTGGTATTCGAAAGTTTTTTATAGTTCCCAATCACTGTACCAAATTTGATCGAAATCGGTTGACTATATCATATAGCTCCCATAGGACCGATCGGCCAAAATAACTTTTTTAAAGAAAAATTCGCTATATTTCGTTTTTTAATAAAGATATCCTAACCAGATTTGGCGTTTGGAAATTTTTTAGAGCACTTAAGCAATGTGCCAAATTTGAACAAAATCGGTTGACTATATCATATAGCTCCCATAGGTCCGATCTTCCAAAAAATCGATTTTTTAACAAAATTTGTTGTGTTTCGTTTGTTTGTTAAGATATTGGGACCAAATTTGATATTCGTGAGTATTTTAGAGTTCCTAAGCACTGTACCAAATTTAATCCAAATCGTTTGACTAGATCATATAGCTCCCATAGGACCATTCGGTCCAAAAACACGGTTTTTATACAAAATTCGATGTGTTTTGTTTGTTTGTAAAGATATTTGAAATAAATTTGGCATTCATAGCTTTTTTAAGGTATTTAAGCACTGTGTCAAATTTTATTGAAATCGGTTGACTATATCATATAGCTCCCATAGGAACGATCGGTCAAAAAAAATTTTTGCTTAAAAATTCTTCTGTTTTTGGTTTTTTGTGAAGAAATCGGACTTTATTACAAGCTAGTGGTACAGGGTATCCTAAAGTCGTCCGCGCCCGACTTTACGTCCGCCATTTTTTTTGCACAAATTGATGGCCAGCTAAGCAGTTTCTATGCCACGATGGCAGTTGCAACAACTTTGACTTAATTTGTTGCTGCCGCTGACTGATAAGGGGCGCGGCACACACACCTGCACACTTTGGTATACACTAACACTCACACACACACACACACACCTTTCTTTGGCATGTGTAAATCCTGTTTTTATACACTTTAGTAAAAAGCTAGAAAGTATCTTAAGTTAGTGCATCAAGCAAAAAACTAGCTGGATCGTACAAAGTATAGGGTGCTTTTTAAGAGTTCTATTCTTATAAACGCATGCTATATTTATAAATTATATATATTGTTTATAAATTTTTGCAAGTTTTTATGCTAACTGGTTTCAAATTTAAATTTTTTTTTGAAGATAAGAACCTGCACAGACGCTTTTTATACCCTGTACCGTATGGTACCAAGGGTATATTAAGTTTGTGCAAGCCGAAAATGTATGTAACATATAGAAGGAGACGTCGGAGACACCCCAAAGTTACCTAAAATATGATCAGGGTGAATAGAGAAGTCGATATACCCATGTCCGTCTGTCCGTCTGTCCCTCTGTCCGTCTGTCCGTTCGTCCGTGTGAACGCCTAGATCTCAGAGATGGTAAGAGCTAAAGTTACCAAACTTTCACATTAGATCCCATATTATTGCATAGGAGGCAAGTTTATTTTATTTTTTTGATATCGGGGATAAATTATATAGCTCCCATGGGTGTGTTTGAGACGACCTCAACAAAAAAAAAGCGTTTTATATGAATAATTCGTTTGTTTATGAAGATATCGTAACCAAATTTGGTATTCGAAAGTTTCTTATAGTTTCCAATCACTGTACCAAATTTGATCGAAATCGGTTGACTATATCATATAGCTCCCATAGGACCGATCGGCCAAAATAACTTTTTTAAAGGAAAATTCGCAATATTTCGCTTTTTAATAAAGATATCGTAACCAGATTTGGCGTTTAGAAATTTTTTAGACCACTTAAGCAATGTGCCAAATTTGAACAAAATCGGTTGACTATATCATATAGCTCCCATAGGTCCGATCTTCCAAAAAATCGATTTTTTAAGAAAATTTGTTGTGTTTCGTTTGTTTGTTAAGATATTGGGACCAAATTTGACATTCTTGAGTATTTTATAGTTCCTAAGCACTGTACTAAATTTAATCCAAATCGTTTGACTAGATCATATAGGACCAATCGGTCCAAAAACAGGTTTTTTATACAAAATTCGATGTGTTTTGTTTGTTTGTAAAGATATTTGAAATAAATTTGGCATTCAGATCTTTTTTAAGGTATTTAAGCACTGTGTCAAATTTTATTGAAATCGGTTGACTATATCATAAAGCTCCAATAGGAACGATCGGTCAAAAAAAAAATGTTTGCTTAAAAATTCTTCTGTTTTTGGTTTTTTGTGAAGAAATCGGACTTTATTACAAGCTAGTGGTACAGGGTATCCTAAAGTCGTCCGCGCCCGACTTTACGTCCGCCATTTTTTAAATTGCAATAGAAACTTTTTTCCAAATCTGTCAATTTAAAAATTAATCCTTGTTTAAAAAAACTAAATTGCTATATTCTTCCCCACCGCCGTTTTTTCTCATGATTTGAAGCCTTATTGTAAAAAAACTCCTTACATACTCATTCTTCAAAATAATTTACATTGTCAGCCACAACTTTTTCCACGAATCGATTCAATTTTCGCCTTCTTCGAAAGAACGAAAGTGCTGTTCGGACAGGTCATGCGTCATCAATCGAAATAAGTAAAAATCAAAAGGGGCGATGTTAGAGTGTCCTATTTCAAAGTTTCCAGGAATGTTTTCACTACCTTGGAAACATGTGGCCGAGCGTTGTACCCGGTGTCTTTCCGAGTATTGCGGGCGTTTTGCCTTCAATGCTCGACTCAGGGGTATTAGTTGCGTCCGATACACTGCGCTGGTCTCACCAACTACAGAGCATCAGCTTCGAGTCATGAATGTACGGTTTCGCTGTTGAAGTTGTTGCATGGCCGGGAAGCCCCCACGATTTTTTCCGCTTCGAGTTGTCATAGTGCATCCACTTTTCATCGCCGTCCAGGATTCAATGCACCCATTGTCCCAGTTTCTGAATCATTCCTAAGCTTTTTAGGCGATAAAAAACGGCTTGCTGAGTCAAGGCCAATAAATTTGTAAGTTCCTGTTACGTTCTACAACCATCTTCATCCAATAAAGTCTCTAATTCTGTAACCTTAAACGTTTTCACGGGTCCGGGATGATCCTTGTCTTGCATGTCATATTCGCCATTTTTAAACTTTTGAAACCATTCCCGACACGTTCTTTCCCTAATACAACTTCTACCATAAGTTTTTACAATCATTCGACGCGCTTGAGCTGCATTTTTTTTTCGAATGAAATGCAAAAAGCAAGACTTCCCGCAAATGACCCTTGTTCGTCTCAAATTTTGACATTTTCGGACACGAACAAACAAAGCAGAGTAAAAATAGACAAGCGAGATTCTGTGGAGCTGTTGACCGATGCCTCAGCCGGCAATGTATCGATTCTGTTCGTACTTACCGACCTAATTGCAATGCTAGCGCCACCCATGGGAAAACGGCGATTTTCTATTTGTACACCCAATAAGAAATTTTGATTAAAGTCGGACTAGCACATCAAATAATATAAGTTGTCGCAAATAAAAATTTCTAAGCTGTAATTTTAAACGTCTTTTTCTGCGCTGACTCTAGTTCCTTAATCTTAAAGATCCAAAGATCATATAAACAGAGAGACTTAAGCCCTAGCCGAGTTGTTGGTAAACATTTTTATTATAAAAAAACTACTTTGTATAAATCTACAAAACCCTTAACTTTAATGATATAGGGTGCATTTTTATACTATACAAACTTTAGCATTATTTTTATATTATTACAATTATTTTATATGCAGTGAAATACTTTTGGCTTTTGAGCGTTGCACGCCCAACAATATTTTCCATCATATAAGTTTTAATTTTAGAGACTCATGGAATTTTTTAAAAGCTAAGTAAAAAAAAGAAAACTTTATTCAATACTGAAAGCAAAACTGATGTCAGTATGACAGTCAGTATACAGAAAAAAATAGAGAAAAAACACCCTATGTGCATAAAAATATGAAGACGACAATAAAAATCGATTTGGAAAAACCAATGTTGAGTGCAAAACACGTTAAAAAACGAGTGGAATAAGCAAAGGAAAACTTGGACCGCGATTGGAGCAACGTAATTTTTTCTAATGAATCCTCCTTCTGGGCATTTCCGAGCATCAAACACGCCTGGACAACAACCACCAGTAGGATGCTTCAACGGACTGTTAAACACCCCGTCAAGGTCCATGTTTGGGGGTGCTTCTCAAACAAAGGTTTCGGTACTTTGTTCTTATTTACCGAGAATTTAAATGCCGAAAAAATGAATAAAATATATCAAAAGACTTTGTTACCATCTGCTAAGCAATGGTATATCAAGAAAAATGAAAGCTGGATCCTTCAAGAGGACAACGATCCGAAACATCGGAGTCGAGCGTGTAGTGAGTGGAAACGCAAAACGGAGTTCTCACTTTAGACACCGGATGCAAATCCCATAGAAAATGTGTGGGCTCTGGATGAAAATGCAGCTTCGCAGACGCAAGCCATATAATTTAGATCAACTTTCTCGACAAATTCGGAAAATTTGGAGGTCTTTTCCTGTAGAATATGCAGAAAAACTAGTGGAAAGTATGCCCCGACGGTGCCAGGCCATAATTGACAATGCAGGAGATTGGACTTGCTACTGAGGTATTTGCATTGAGTATTGACGACCAAATTGTCAATAAATTTGCGAATTTTCGAAAAATCAATTGCTGTTATTATTTAACAGTGACCACGCTCTTATGTAACAGACTGTATATCTAACTCTCCACGTAAGTCCTTTAATTGCATTACATTACAGGATTTTATCTAAAACTTAATATTTATGGAAAAATTTTAAAATTTGAAGTTCTTTTCGCTGTACTAAAAACTGTGTACTAATAAAACTAATAAATCATTGCAGCAATGAAGCTTTTTTCGCAAACTGGAACAGAAACCAAATGAATCTTCCATAAATAAAAATTAAGAGTAAAGGGTATATTCTAGTCGGCGGTACGTTCGGACTGCACTGTGACCACTTCTTAGTTATATGAAAAGCATTTTATAGTCTATCTTACAGTTATGCGTAAGTGGCTGCAGCTTTGAAACTTGCTCCGTTTCGTGGCTTACAACAAACTTGACAACTGCACAGCAACAACAACAAAAGCAGCACCAACAACAAGTTAGGCAATTTGCACCACTTGAGGCATGCAACCTGTTCAAAGACGTGCGGCCCAATCAGCACTGGCTACAAGCTATCTATAACTATTACTTTGTATATACACATACTTTATGTACATAACTAAGTACATACATACATATATATGCAGTAATTGTCAAGTATCTATTAGAATATATGTATGTAAGCTGTTAGCCTGTTGGCTGCTTTGCTCAGCCATATTAATGGCATTTATGCAACTTGTTGCACGCTTAGCGGTTCTTCCGACTCTTCCGCATTGAATTACAATTAATTGCCATAACTTGACATTAAATTGAAACTTGATTTTCATGTTTGCAACTAGGCAGCACCAACATTTTTGCAAATGTCAACCAAAAAAACAAGAAAAACACAAAAAGTTCACAACAGAAGCAACAAAATCATTTAAATTACTTTGCTTACGAGGCACAAAACTTAAACTTGACTAAAAACCAACAAGAAGTCAACGAATAAATAAATAATAATAATAAAATTCAGTTGCTAAAAAGGCCCAAGGCTTGTATAGCCCCGGTTTTGTTTAATTTTTGACGGCACACCTTAGGCCTTTTTTTGTGGGTTTCAAAACACGTAAATGGCCAAGAAAGGTGCAAGAAAAAGTTTTTAAGTCTTACTGCTCAGCCGTCAGTTGGCTCGAAAGCAACCGAGAGTTTTTCAATTTCGTTAACTTTCTTTAGAACTCTTTTTTTTCTCGTACACGTTTTTGTTTTTATTATTATTATATTATATGTATATATTGAGATAAGATCTTTGTGGAGCGTGCACGGGCAAAAACAAGTTGCTTGTGTTGGCTGTCAAATTAATTGAAAAGTTAACAACTGTCAGGCTATAAAAAAAAATCCATTAGCTGACGTTCGTAAAAAGTTTTAAACAAATTTTAAACAGCGCTATTTATTTTAATATAATTTTGTTTTTATTTTTATTGATTTTTAATGCAGCATTTTTTTTATAGATTTTTGTTTAAGAGCAGCACATTTTAATGGGTAGTTATGTTTTCTTAAGCTGTAATTCACTTTAGCGCTTACTTTCAAATTACTGAACAAAAACACTTCACTGCATTTTTAGCCAAAAGCTTACAGAGCGAACTCACACCACACAACCGCCAGCTGAAGGCACGCGCGCTCAACTAATTCAAGCAGCTGCTCGCTGTTTGAAACGCGCCTGCGCTGGCAGCTTATCAAACTTGTTCGAACTGCAAGTATCATGCAGCGTGTTGCTGCTCGAAGTAAACAAGTCTTATCAAACTAGTCAGCTGTTTATGGCGCGTGTTTGAAAATATGAATAAAAACAAAACTTCATATTCAGTTTGACTATAAAAATTATTTTATTAAAAATTCAGACTTACTCAAAGTTTATTGCTCGGCTTTATGTCTTGACGTTTCTGCTGACTAACAAAAAAATGCTCCTGAGCCTTTCGCTGTTGCTGAGGACTAAGCTCGGCTGCCTTATCAACCAGCGACCAGCTGCTAAGAGCTGGTGGACGATAATGCCTTATAAAAGGTACTATATATTTGGCACATTCTTGAGCACTATGCAAGTGCACGTGATGCGTGCCCTCTAGCTCATAAAATTCATAATGATTTTGTGCTTTTAAAATGGCAAGCACATCGGTAAAATAAGATCTAATAAACTCAGACTTGGAACCCTTTAGGATCAAATATGGCTTGTTTTTAATGCGTTTTGCCATCTCCGCAGCCAAGCCCAACTCCATATTAAACTGACTGTAGTATTTGACGCGACCATCACGTGAGAAGTAATATTTATCGGGATAGATTCTTGATTTGGTTATGCTGCGATACAGCAGATGATGCGCAAATTCCACTGGAACTGAGCCATTGCTGCCCCTGCTAACCACTTCGCAGAGCTGTGCTATAGTAGACGAGGGTGGTTCCTTTAAATGCAGCTGTTCGGCGCGCTCTTCCTCAAGCAATTGCTTTTCCAGATTACGCCCCAAAGTGGTCACATAGCCTGGCAATAAAGGTATTGGTATGACAATATCTAGTGAGATGAGCATGTCCACTGTATGAGGTGCCAGCGCAGCATATAGAAAATTTATATAGCCACCCATAGAGTGACCCATCAAGGAGACACGCGTCCATTTATATTCGTGCATAATGCGTGGTATGATGAATACATACTCATAAACTAAATAACGCATGCCGGGCGGTAACTGCGAGGAACGACCATGTCCCGGTAGGTCAATGCACAGCACTCCAAGATAGTCAGGCAGCAACGGTATCAGAGTGTCAAAACTACCCAAGTTGTCCAACCAGCCATGTAGCGCCAGTATAGGACGATCATTTTTATTGCCATACCAACGTCCCGCTACGAAGCCCCAAGGAACATTTATGCGCACATCTTCATACTAGAAGAGAAAACTTTTGTTAAATAGTGTAAAGTAAACAAATTGAAAGAGAGAGCGTCAAAGAGCGCACTGACCAAAACAGCTGTTCATTGCGCGACTCAAAGCGCTGCGTCTACTTACGTCGTTTAGAGATAAAGTTCCCATCTCACTGCTTGAACTTTGCTCGCCGCTTTTGTTTACCTTTGATTTGCGTAAAAATCTTTACAACAGGGGTTAAACGTATTTTATTTTAATTAAGTAAAAATTAATAATAAGTAGTACTTGTGATAACAGTCTTTAATTTAATTTAATTTAATATTCGAATTTTTGTTTAAAATGTTTTAGCAGCAGTGCGCGCCCGACTATCTATCTACACAGCTAAACAGCAAATGTCACATATTGTCAAGCTTTTAAAGCTTTCGAGCAGTAATTTTTGAGAGAGCGAGATTGTCGAACTTTGGGTTCATAAATGAGATCGCATCTTGATAAGAGACAATGTTTAGAGTTTTTCTCATTTACAGGCAGTATTTATCTCCGCTAAGATTGTCACAAAAAAAAATATATATTAAAATTACAAAGTAAAGACATTAGAGTTCATTTTATTTTATTTTGAGCCTAATCAAGAATATTTTTAATGCTAAAAAATGGCGTACGTTAAAGTCGTGTGCGGACGACTTTGGAATACCCTGTACCACTAGCTTCCAATAGAATTCGGTATATTGCCTACGAACACCAAAAGACATTTGATTGCCAAATTAGGTTCCTTCGTGAACAACCAAAAACAGACTAATTTTGAACAAAAAATGTTTTTTGACTGATTGTTTCTATAGGAGCTATGCGATATAGTCAACGGATTTTTATGAACTTTAATTCACTACTTGGGTACTCTTAAAATCGTTTAAAACGTTTTTTTTGACCGATTGGTCCCATATATGCCAAATTTAGTTAAGTTTTCTTTCTTAACAAATGAAATACAGCGAAAATTTTATTAAAAAATGGCGTTCGTAAAGTCGGGCGCAGACGACTTTGGTATTCCCTTTAGCACTGGCTTGCAATAAAATCCGGTTCCTTCATAAAGAAACAAAAATAAAAGAATTTTTAAGCAACAATTTTTTTTGACCGATTGGTCCTATGGGTGCTATGTGGTATAGTAAAATGATCTTAAATAAATTTACTACAGTGCTTAGTAAAAACTTACGAATAGTTACGCTGGTTGTGCCCATCGCTATCTACGGCGCCGAAACCTGGGCTACGACAGCTTCTGATGAGGAGCTATTACATGTTTTCGAACAAAAAATTCTGCGTAGGATTTTCGGCCCAATCTGCTAAAATGGCCATGGTCTAAACAAAACCATCAAAATTGTCTCCCAAATCAAACAGCAGAGATTAAGATGGCCGGGCCATGTGCATCGAATGCAGAAGAAATGTCCCACGAGGCATGCTCTGTATAGCGACCCAGTTGGCGCTCGAAGTCGTGGTAGACCCAAGCAGCGATGGTTTGACGCTGTACAGAGGGATGTAGATGCGCTGAGCATCCTCGACTGGAAAAACAAAGTGGAGTACAAGGAAGAATGGAGGCGAGCTATACTGGCCTAAGCCCACATCGTGTTCGTAGCGCCATAAAAGAAGAAGAAATTTGGTGATATGGTAACCAAATTTCTTCTTCTTTTCATAAACAAACGAGTTATCCATCTAAAACGTTTGTCTCTTGGAATAATATGGGATCTAATGTGAAAGTTTGGTTATTCTAGCTCTAACAATATCTGAGATCTAGGCGTTTATCGGTTTGTGTTTATCGAATTCTCTAGTCACCCTGATCATATTTTAGATATCTTTGGGTATCTCCGACGTGTCCTTCTATATGTTACATACGTTTTCGGCTTGCACAAGCTTAATATACCCTTTGTTACCATACGGTACAGGATATAAAAAGTTATTTTGGCCGATCAGTCGGATTTTGATCAAATTTTGTATAATGCTTGGGAACTATAAAAAACTTTTGAAAGCCAAATTTGGTTGTGTATCTTCATAAACAAAAATTCATGTAAAACTTTTAGTTTTTTTCAAGGTCGTCTAAAGCACCGCTATGAGAGCTATATAATTTAACTCCTATATAAAAAAAATAAAATTATCTGTCTCCTATGGAATAAAATGGGATGAAAGTTTTGTTACTCTATACTTAATATAAACGCTTTTAATAAAGCTAAAAGTTGCAATAAATTAAAATGCAATAATTTTGTGCCTTTAAATAAACTTCTAAAAAAAAAATATTTAAATAAAACATGAGAGTAAGTTCAAGTAGGCAAGTTGGTAAATAATATATAAAAATTTTATATTTATTTTTTATTCAATTTCAACTAAAAATTTAGTTAGTTAAATACAACTTCTATTTTCATACAAAAACATCTTTAAACATCACTTTTACTTTTATTTATCACCTTCGATCTGCCAACGCATACGTGGTGCGAATAGGACAACACCAATAGTAATTCCTTCGCGGTGAGCGCGTAAGAAAGCACGATAAAAAGAAATAGAGAAAGAGCTAAACATGTAACTGTGACGTAATGGTGCTTGGATTTGTTGTTCTTGAAACTCTCTCACAAGCTATTCTGCGTCTCCCGCTCTGCTGAGCGTCAAAGAAAAGCAAAACAAAAGAGAACAAAAATCTGTAAATCAGTATCAGGAAAATTAATAAAATGCGCATAAAAGTCGGCAGTGAAAACTGTAAAAAGGAAGGCAAATGGAAAGTTCTTCTATTGAACGTTGGTGCGAAAGAGTACGCGCTAATATAAGCGAACTTTGATTTTTTTTTTTTTTTTTTTATTGCAGTGAATTTTATAAGTGCAAGCGCGTATGCGGGTGTATGTGTGTTGGTGCTTTTAAAGCAGCTTGTCTTTAGTGTGCGTGTTTTTTAAGCATTTTTTTTAAGTCTGTGTAATAAGTTTTTTTTTTGTTTTGTGATGCCCTGTAGCCAAAATGGTTATTGGTTATTTGTAGAGTGTTACGAGTATATTGTTGGATTGTTATGATTGTGTTTTATGAACAAATGATAATTAAATAAATTAATATTGAATTTTATATGAACTACAATAAAAGAGGTAATGCAGGTAAGTCATGTCTTTTTAATTTTTACATAAAACCATTTTATTTTGACTCATAAAATAAAATAAAAAAATTAAATTAAAAATTTAAAAAACCCCCGAACTTAAGTAATTTCATTTAAAAAAGTAAAAAATAATAAAAGAAACTTAATGTTAAAGTACTTAAGAATCTATTAATAATTCTAAAAAAATAGGTCGCGTTGGGGGACACGCGAGGGCAGACGTCGTTGACGGTCGTATCTTACATGCAAATTTTTTGAAGTAATTCTATGAAAGTTTTTGAAGTATTTTCTTAATTTAGTTTTAAGTTAATCTTTCTTGCTTAATTAGACTATTTGTATTTAAATTGTTAAGAGCGGTCCCCCAACGCGACGTATTTTTTTTAGAATTATTAATAGATTCTTAAGTACTTTAACATTAAGTTTCTTTTATTATTTTTTACTTTTTAAATGAAAATTACTTAAGTTCGGGGGTTTTTTAAATTTTTAATTTAATTTTTTATTTCATACTTTTTATAGGTACGTTAGGTTAAGTTAGACTTTAGTATATTATAATATACTTACCATAATTTAGATTCTTGTTAAGGTATAGATTACATTTAAGGTCAAGCTCGTTTGCTTTTTTTTACGCATTCTCCCCACTTTCACTCCCCACAACTTTTAAACGGCTCAACCGATTTTCATCAAACATGTCTAACAACACTCGGACATAAGTCACCTTTAATACAAAAAAAAACTAAATTGAAATCACTGCATGCGTTCGGGAGTTATGATGCCACAGACAGACAGACAGACAGACAGACAGATTTTAAGCCAATCGGACAAAGTTGATGTTTTTAACTTCAAATGGCCATAACTTTTAAACGAGAAGAGATAGAGCAAAAATAACCTCAGATTCGAATCAGTGGCGTTGTCAGCTACAATATGACCAAATTTTAAGCCAATCGGCCAAAGTTGATGTTTTTAACTTCAAATGGCCATAACTTCTAAACGAGAAGAGATAGAGCAAAAATAACCTCCAGATTCGAATCAGTGACGTCGTCAGTTACAATAGGACCAAATTTGAAGCCAATCGGACAAAGTTGATGTTTTTCTCCCCACCTTCACTCCCCACAACTTTAAACGGCTCAACCGATTTTCATCAAACATGTCTAACAACACTCGGACATAAGTCACCTTTAATACAAAAAACTAAATTGAAATCACTGCATGCGTTCGGGAGCTACGATGCCATAGACAGACAGACAAACAGACAGACAGACACGTCAAACTTATAACACCCCTCTTTTTGCGTCGGGGGTTAATAAAACAAAGTATCAATATTCATTTATATTCTAAATATATTATAAATATGAAATTTGAATTTCATTGCTTAAGGCTTTTGTTTTTAACCATGATAATTGATATTCAAATAATTAATCAGATGGAAAACATTATAAAATTTTTTATAATACCTTTTCAAATTATTTTAAATAAAGATAACTCCTGTCAATTAAGTTTTGTATTAATCTACACAGCTTTATGGAGTTTTAGAAAATCCACCATTTCATATTAGCTTGTATACAAAAACGAATTCAGTGCCTTATTTTAGGAGAGACAAAAAATTAACCTGCGCAATGCCTGACGTTCTAATGATGGATTATCATTGCTTACAAAATTTCAAACGTTACTCCCTTCGAATTTCATAATGCCGCTTAAAAAGTTTTACTTCAAAAGGCTGGACCGCCAAATTGTAAAAAGAATTGAATGGATTTAGCCACTGAGGCGATTTGGTGTCAATATATTATTTTTGATCTATAAAATTTTAATTTTTCGTAACCTCGAAAATTACCAATATTTAGGGTTTTCTTTCAAATCTGCAGTGAGGTAGAGTGGCTTCTTTGAAACCTTCAAGTGTTGGGTGTTTTTGGAATTCGAACTCGGACTTTGTTATTTAACGTTTTCTTTTCGATGTTATATACAAAATTGGTTAGTACTTATACTGAAATCTCTTTCGTTTGCTACTCTAAATTTGTAGCCTTATGTACATAATCCTAACCAATTGCGGGTCGAAAAAATATTTGCGGGATATAATATTCATTTCCAATGCAATGTCTGATTGAGTAGTTGTGTTTTAAGTCATAAATTTAATTATACCCTGTACCGTATGGTCCAAGGGTATATTAAGTTTGTGCAAGCCGAAAATGTATGTAACATATAGAAGGAGACGTCGGAGACACCCCAAAGTTACCTAAAATATGATCAGGGTGAATAGAGAAGTCGATATACCCATGTCCGTCTGTCCGTCTGTCCGTCTGTCCGTCCGTCTGTCCGTCCGTCCGTCCGTGTGAACGCCTAGATCTCAGAGATGGTAAGAGCTAGAGTTACCAAACTTTCACATTAGATCCCATATTATTCCATAGGAGGCAAGTTTATTTTATTTTTTTGATATCGGGGATAAATTATATAGCTCCCATGGGGGTGTTTGAGACGACCTCGAAAAAAAAAAGCGTTTTAGATGAATAATTCGTTTGTTTATGAAGATATCGTAACGAAATTTGGCAATCGAAAGTTTTTTATAGTTCCCAATCACTGTACCAAATTTGATCAAAATCGGTTGACTATATCATATAGCTCCCATAGGACCGATCGGCCAAAATAACTTTTTTAAAGAAAAATTGGCTATATTTCGTTTTTTAATAAAGATATCTTAACCAGATTTGGCGTTTGGAAATTTTTTAGACCACTTAAGCAATATGCCAAATTTGAACAAAATCGGTGGACTATATCATATAGCTCCCATAGGTCCGATCTTCCAAAACATCGATTTTTTAACAAAATTTGTTGTGTTTCGTTTGTTTGTTAAGATATTGGGACCAAATTTGACATTCGTGAGTATTTTATAGTTCCTAAGCACTGTACCAAATTTAATCCAAATCGTTTGACTAGATCATATAGCTCCCATAGGACCAATCGGTCCAAAAACACGTTTTTTATAAAAAATTCGATGTGTTTTGTTTGTTTGTAAAGATATTTGAAATAACTTTGGCGTTCATATCTTTTTTAAGGTATTTAAGCACCGTGTCAAATTTTATTGAAATCGGTTGACTATATCATATAGCTCCCATAGGAACGATCGGTCAAAAAAAAAATTTTTGCTTAAAAATTCTTCTGTTTTTGGTTTTTTGTGAAGAAATCGGACTTTATTACAAGCTAGTGGTACAGGGTATCCTAAAGTCGTCCGCGCCCGACTTTACGTCCGCCATTTTTTTTTGCCTCAGTGAATTTTTTTTCAAAATTAACTGAGTTACTGTTAAACATAAAATAATTTCGAATTTTTTATATCGAAAGTGATTAAATTGGTTAAATTTCTGACGTTAAATCCGAACCCACACATTCCTATTAAAATTCTGCCATTTAATGAAAATTATTAAAAAAGTCGTTTGTTGAGCAATGCTAAAAATTGTATATTTACCTACAAAATAATCAATTTTTTCATCAGAGAAGAATTTTGCCATTTATTAATAAATAAAAAATTAAAAAAAAACATTAAAAAATTGTCGTCTTATTTTATTAACATTGTTTCATCAAATCGATTGGATTCATATTCACACCATATAAAGAACGTATAAAATCACGTGAATAACATATTTAAGGAACATACTTAAAAAAAAATAGAATTTTATATTTTTTTAAAGGAAAATATATCAGTTATAAAATTAGAAATTTTTTAAATATCCCTGTTGTCAACTTATATAAAAAAATCTTGGTTTAAAAATATTAAGTATTTTAGTCAAAAATATTTAAAAATAAAAACGAAAATGGCGGACGTAAAGTCGGGCGCGGACGACTTTAGGATACCCTGTACCACTAGCTTGTAATAAAGTCCGATTTCTTCACAAAAAACCAAAAACAGAAGAATTTTTAAGCAAAAATTTTTTTTTGACCGATCGTTCCTATGGGAGCTATATGATATAGTCAACCGATTTCGATCAAATTTGGTACAGTGATTGAGAACTATAAAAACTTTCGAATACCAAATTTCGTTACGATATCTTCATTAACAAACGAATTATTCATCTAAAACGTTTTTTTTTTGTCGAGGTCGTCTCAAACACCCCCATGGGAGCTATCGGTTGACTATATCATATAGCTCCCATAGGACCGATCGGCCAAAATAACTTTTTTGAAGAAAAATTCGCTATATTTCGTTTCTTAATAAAGATATCGTAACCAGATTTGGCGTTTGGAAATTTTTCAGACCACTTAAGCAATGTGCTAAATTTGAACAAAATCGGTTGACTATATCATATAGCTCCCATAGGTCCGATCTTCAAAAAATCGATTTTTTAACAAAATTTGTTGTGTTTCGCTTGTTTGTGAAGATATTGGGACCAAATTTGATATTCGTAAGTTTTTTATAGTTCCCAAGCATTGTACTAAATTTGATCAAAATCGGTTGACTATATCATATAGCTCCCATAGGACCAATCGGTCCAAAAAACGTTTTTTAAACAAAATTCGATGTGTTTTGTTTGTTTGTAAAGATATTTGAAATAAATTTGGCATTCATATCTTTTTTAAGGTATTTAAGCACTGTGTCAAATTTTATTGAAATCGGTTGACTATATCATAAAGCTCCCATAGGAACGATCGGTCAAAAAAAAGTTTTGCTTAAAAATTCTTCTGTTTTTGGTTTTTTGTGAAGAAATCGGACTTTATTACAAGCTAGTGGTACAGGGTATCCTAAAGTCGTCCGCGCCCGACTTTACGTCCGCCATTTTTAGATTTCGAAAATCGCTGTGGGCAGATTTCAGTACCTTTTCCAGCTAGACCCTTTGGTTTGGGCTTATCTTATATATAAAATTCTCGTGTCACAATGTTAGTTACCATACTCCTCCGAAACAGCTGGACCGATTTTCATGAAATTGTGTGTGCCTATTGGGTAAGTCTGAGAATCGGGCAACATCTATTTTTCATACCCCTAAGGATAAGGTTGTCCACCCCTAACATATTTTTTTTTGAATTTTTGGACAAATTTTTTTAGTGTTACTGTCGTAATTAATTAATGATATATATAATTTGAGGAAATAAATTTTAAAAATTAATGTTTGGTGTTTTGTTATTTTTATATTCCTTCATGAACAGCGTTTCTTGTTTTTTCTTTTCTCGGTTTACAGGTCATTGTAAATATACTCGTTCTGTAGATAACGCGCTGCCCCATGATTGTTTTCAGGATTTTGGACTATATTCACTGTTTAAAGTCGATGTTGGTTTTGCTTGCATTATACAAACAAAAGCACTTTTTGGTCCAGGCAAAGAGAAGAGCGAGCTCTTATAAGGCTACTTACTACTTGCCATCAATTCCAGATGCGTCTTGTTGGGAAATCGGTGTGCATTTTGAAACTTGAATTTTTTTAAATGACAAATACCTCAAACTAGCCTTATCTTTCACACCTCATTTCTTAAAATGTTTAATTAAGATATTTGAGTAATTTTTTAGTACTTGGCAGCATTAGAGAAGCATTTCGTTTGCTCTTCAAACAAGTTCGAGTTGCAAGTTGCATGTGACTTATTGCGCTAATGTAATGCAAGTCTCGTGTTCGCGTTCGCATTCACGTGTCAGCATTTATTTGTTTTTTTTGTTCTTCTCTGTTTGTTTTTGTTTTGCTTCGCATATCAATTGTTTTTGCTATGGTCATTCGTATTTTGCTCGCTGTTGATTACTTGCACGTTTCCAGCTTTTAAAGAAGAGAGCGAAAAAAAAACCTGTTCGTGTGAGTGTCTTTCCGTTGCAGAATTAAAAAAAAACATGCGTGTTCAGCATGCAATTCGCGTTTTCTTTTTTACTCCTTTTTTGTTTATGTTCGAACGTGGGAACTTTTAATTGCAAATTGATATCTTCTCTTTTTTATTTGTCGTGGATTCTCTTACTGAGTGAGGGCCACGGTTAATATTGCCTAATGTAACTCTTTGAGATTTATTGAAACTGAAGAGACATTTTTAAGCTTGACTTGTTGTAAATATGTAAGGATATAAGACAGGAGATAGCATGTTTGTTTGTGGAAAAAGGGTCACTGTTATGGCTAGCCTAGGCGACCCTTATAAACATGTCAATCACAAGTAAATTGAGGCAGATTTAATGGACAGCAAAGATGTCGGCTGCTCAGTACGCTTGGCTGGGCATCTGTTGCCAACTCTATGGCCTAGTCCTGGCCTAATGTATGCCATTGGCGGCGCCCGAACAAAAATATGAAGGCAACTGTGTAAAAAGAGGCAAAAATAAAAATGCAAATGGAGAAAGAAATGTTAAAGACGTAGCGTCGGAGTTCGAACACCCTTTAATTACAAGTGCACTTAATATGCAAGCACTTTGAATTGGAGATCATTTAACATTTGCTATAATGATCTAGCTTACTAAGGAAGAAGAAATAATTTTCCTAAAAATTTTAACTTACAGTTATTTGGCACCAGAAGGCAATGTCCTGAATTATAAGTAAACTGGGCAATAAAATTAAAGCAGTTTAAAACTCTTTACAATTTTTTGTAGTTATAGTTAATGGCAGATATGCTTAATTTTTGAAAACCTTTTATTTTTTTATAATATTCAAATAAATAACGGGTTTTCCAACAATAGGTGTTATTTTGAATCACCCGGTATTTCGGTAGCTGTCACTTTTGAAGCTTTTATTTTTCGACATTTGACAAGTGGAAACTACGCCATTACTAAAAATGGAACAATACACGTTTCAACAACGTATTGAAATTATTAAAATTCACTACAAAAATGATGAAAATCTTGCAGTCACAGTTCGCAAAGCTAAAGCATTTTTGGGTCGTCGTCGACCCTTGTCGTACCGCAATACAGAAATTGTTGGAAAAATTCGAGCTGTTGGGACAAGTTAGTGATGTGAAGAATAAAACCCGTGCACGTCGCTCAAGAACAACTTAGAATATTGCTGCTGCAGCCCAAAGTGTTGAAGAAAACCCAGGTTTGTGCAATCCTCGTCGTTCTTTGGAATTGAGCATTCCACAAACGTCATTACACCGTATTTTGCATAAAGGCTTGGGTCTTAAGGGTTATAAAGTTCAGTTAACACAAGAACTCAAGCCGGCCGATCATCAACATCGTCGTGTCTTTGCTGATTGGGTCCTTGAAATGCATGAAAATGATCCGGAATTACATCGAAAAATCATCTTGACTGATGAGCCCCATTTCCACCTCGGTGGTTACGTCAACAAGCAAAATTGTCGCTTTTGGGGCTCGGAAAACCCAATAGTTATTGTGGAGAAGCCTCTCCATCCTCAACGTGTGACTGTTTGCAGCGGTTTATGGTCCGGTGGGGTCATTGGACCTTACTTTTTCAAAAATGATGTTGGATCAACAGTTACGGTGAATGGATTGCGCTATCGAGATATGATTAATAATTTTTTATGGTCGGAATTGGATGGTATTGATCTGGACAACGTTTACTTTCAACATGACGGCGCTACGTGCCACACAAGCAACGAAACCCTTGCTCTTTTACGGAAAAAGTTTCCGGACCGTGATTTCTCTCGAAGAGGTGATCACAATTGACACCGAGATCTTGTGATTTAACACCTTGCGACTTCTTCCTTTGGGATAAGATAAGATAAGGTCTACGCCAACAGCCCAGCGTAGTACTTCTTAAATTTTTGTTTGAACCATATCCTAGCATGATTTTGGATCTTTGTTCAAACTCCTTTACCTCGCGTACGATTCTCCTGCTTCCATATGTATTCCTCCCTGTATCTAGTTTCGTCTGCCTAGTGGATAGCAAACATCGATCTTTTCAAAAACTATTGCAGTTATGGAAGGAAATATTTATGTGAAACAAAGAAAAACAAAGCAAGAACGATATTTGTCGGTGCTTTAGTCATTACTGTGGTACTATTGCTTTTATACCCCATTATTGGTATTAATCACATCATTATTCGGACGCTTTTGTCTTTAGGTATTTTTGCCCTACAAAGTGAGCACCCTAATTAAACTGCATCTTAAAACAAACGTCAATAGTTTTATTCATAAGTTAAGCCAAAATTTTTGGCAATGTCAAAAATTCTACCAGTTACAAAATTACTAATAAGCTCGTAATACTTTTACTCTATGTAGAGTATCCAAAGGAAAATGCTAGCATCAGCATCATTCCAGCGAAGAGCGAGCAGCTAGCAAATCAAGTCGAGGCATTTCATGATGGCTCTTGGCAACAATTTATAGGCCCATTCTATGGCTCTATTAACCATTCGTTAGCTGAACTTTAGTTTAGTGCAGGTTAAAGTGCGTGTTGTCTGGAGCTAGTTGGCCCTGTTGAAGGAAAGCGAGCACGTACTCGCCTGTCCATTCATGTTGATGCATGCTTATGAGAAAAACTGACGTTGCACTCAATTGCATTTGGGTATGCACAAAAACAAGGAAAAAAAAAGGAAAAAGGCGTATAGGCTTTGAAAACGCCATAAAAGCTAACCACAAAATGGCGTCGAAAGCACTTCCGCTCGAGTGAAAGCCAAGTTTTGGTATAAAAAGTCATGCAACTTTTATGCGGCAAATGTTGCATGGTTTTATATTTTATTTTCCACTGACCATGGCCTGAGCTGAACTGAACTGAACTGAGAGCGAAACTAAAACTGGGCTCAGCATTCAGTGGCTATTAGAAAATTGTGGAAATTGTGCGCAAGTTTTCACTAGAGGCTTTGGAGTTAGAGGGAAAGATAGTGCTGGGTTTCCACAGCGTTGCATGTTGCCCGGCAATTGAGTGCAGTTCAGATTTATTGCAGCTTCGTTGTGTGTGTGTGCGTGTGTGTGTGTGTGCTACACAACAAGAATTTAAAACAGTTTTAGTTTATTAAACATTCCACCGAGTGGAATAATCTGCTGGCCTAGCCATGATGTACTGATGAACTAAAGGGCCAGTTGACTGACGGACTTAATGAAAATGCGTCTAAATGTAACTTGGAAAATGTTGATGTTAGTTAAGGATTGCTGTTATTTATTCAAGCCTTCGCATCTCGGAACTTCGTTTTAAAAATGTAGCAAATATTTCATGGCCTTTCTTCACACAAGTTCAAGTCTGATTACCTGAAAATATTCCACGTGTGAGTAGTTGGCTTAAATGCGCAGCTAAATGGCCAAATCGATAGTAAATGTTGAGAAATGGTAGAATTGAGCTGAAATTGAAAATTCGTAGCAATAAATAATTGAATTTTAAAGCAATTACAGTGAAATGCTGAAAAGCTGCCTAAGGCAGGAAACTTTGGGAATAAGCATTAATGCAATATATAAGCTATATAGTAAATACCAACTAATTCCGAAATTTGGTTTATTTACTAATTCTGAAATTTGGGTTACTCTGTAATATAATAAAGCTTTGCATGTAACACAATTAAGACTGACATTATCAAGTGAGCCGCCTATAACATATAAGGACTATAATAGTAAAGCTACTTTAGGATCATAATAATTGGGACTTGAGGCATAAATTTATGAAAGATAAAGTGCCCAATAGCTAACACTAAGGTATTTATATTTATTACTACACAGGTCAAAATGGATTAGTTAAGGTAAGTAACTCTAGTAATATATTGGTTTACAAAATATACAAAAAATACTTTTAAAGTTGTATTAAATAAACAAAGAGCAACCAAGTACTCCACCTGTTAAATACATTTTTTGTAATATAATTGAAGCTGTGATTTCTCTGCAAGTAAAGATCAGAAAAATATTGATATTAATTTATTTTTATTTATTTTATGTAAAAAACTTTACTTAATAAAACCTGGATGCTGTACGTTGCTATACTGGCATTTTTACTTTTGTTGTTTGTAACCTTACTTCGGTTGCTCAAGCCGTAACATGGGTATTTTTGCCTTTATGCATTTATGCCTAAAAAGGTAGACACTTCAAATAATTTTTTTGTAACATCTATCTATTTATCTACGTAAATAGGTTTAGTAAAAATCGAAATTTTGGCATATGTGCAAATATATAATACATAAAAATAGGCATACGATAATAGGTTAATATAGCAAGTTAAAAAGAACAAAATATATTATATATACATATATTATATTTAAATAAAAACTACTTTAGACTTAAGTTTTATATTAAAAAATATGGGAATTTAAACCTTCTTAAAAGCCCACATTTTTATATTGGCGAGAGTTTACTGTTTAAATTTATGTTCATGTATACGAGAGTAGGTTGAGAACACGAGTTAAATACGAAATGTGTTCAAAAAGTATCGCGAATTTTGTGTTTTTCCCAAAAAATAATTTATTTATGCATGAATATCTATTTTTTCCCCTTCAAAGCAATCCCCATGAGATTTTACACACTTGCGCCAACGGTTTTTCCAATCTTGGAAGCACTTCAGAAAATCATTTTTTTTATCTTGTTCAACTCCTCCTTGGATGCCGTCTTTATCTCGTCAATCGTTGCGTAGCGTCGTCCTTTCATGGGCCTCTTCAGTTTAGGGAACAAGAAAAAGTCACAGGGGGCCAGATCTGGGGAATACGGTGGCTGCGGCATCATTAGTGTTTTGTTTTTGGCCAAAAAGTCGCGCACAAGCAACGATGTGCGGGAAGGGGCGTTATCGTGGTGCAAAAGCCAATTTTTGTTCTTCCACAAATCCGGGCGTTTCTGGCGGATTGCTTCGCGCGTAACTTGCAGGTAATATTCCTTATTGACTGTTCTACCGTGTGGCAAGAACTCATGATGCACAAAGCCCCTGCAATCGAAGAAAACTGTAAGCAAAACTTTCACATTCGACCGAAGTTGGCGCGCTTTTTTCGGTCTTGGTTCGTGCGGCAGCTTCCATTGAGATGATTGAGCTTTGGTTTCCACGTCAGAACCATAAACCCACGATTCGTCACCAGTTATAAATCTCTGGAGCAAATTTGGGTCGTCACGGACAGAGTCCAACATCTCATTAGAAATGTTCATGCGATGCTGCTTTTGGTCGAAATTGAGTAATTTTGGTACGAATTTCGCGGCGACTCGTCTCATGGACAAATCATTGATAAAAATCGAATGGCACAAGCCCATCGATATGTCTATGTCCTCAGCAACTACTCTAACTGTGATTCGACGATTGGCCAATACCATTTTCTTCACTTCATCAATTTTTTCGTCTGTTGTGTAAGTGCTCGGTCGTCCGGCACGCTCTTCGTTGTTCACATCTTCTCGGCCTTCTGAGAACATTTTGTACCACCGAAAAACGTTGCTTCGGTCCAAGGTAGCTTCTCCGTATGCCACAATCAACATTTGGAATGCTTCCGCGCACTTAATTTCGTTTTTTACACAAAATTTGATACAGGTTTTCCATCCATTTTTTTGAATAGGTAAAAATCGAAGACGAGCCAAAACACGTGCAAGCAAAGCAGCTGTCAACAATTAAGCGAACATTCAAAATGGCCGAGCTTGTCGGCATAAGTCAGAGACATGAGTACCAATATAACGCCACAAAAAAATCGAAATTCGAATAAACGTAACCCGTGAAAATTCCAAATTCGCGATACTTTTTGAACACACTTCGTATATCTGTTTGATATCAAAACAGAAAATTAATTAAAATGTCAAAAAATGAACATCATCCAATTAGTTTTTGACATTTTCATTGCTTAATGCGAACTGTCAAACCAATTTAAATAATAGAACTAGCCAGAGAACACCACCTCAAAGATAATTTAGAATATCTTGTCGATAGTTCTTCATCGAATTTGTGATAAACACCTTCGTCAGGAAACGTGATTGTTTGAACATTGAAAAGTAGAGCCTGAAGATATTTAATCACAAACAGGAACCCCGAAAAATTTTAAGCTGACGGCAACAAGATTTAAAGATTCCCAAATAATAACTAAGTTAACAAACGGAATTCCCTTCAATAGGGCAGTGCGGCAGCAGTGCAATACTTTTCGAAGAAGTAAGATCTATTTAATCCTAATTGGAAGCAGAAAAGACCACATGTGCTAAAAACCTTCCATTGAGAATGAGCATTATAACCTGCAAAAAAAATTCTTTTCTAAATTCGAATATTGGTCCTATTCATAAATAGTTTTGTGATATTTTTTTGGAAGGCATGTAAAGCTTAATGACCACTAGGGTAAGGGGTCTAGAGCAGACTTTATAAATAAATATTTGAGTTTCTTTTTCAAAGTTGTGCACATTTTCCATGCCACTAACTCTTTAGCCTGCCCTCGTAAACAGGAAGATTCTGACTAAGCAAATGGCAATCAAAATGTATGACAAGGAAATTATGCGTGGTAAAACAAATATTTGTATTTCAACATGCCGGCTGTCAGTTTTGCCTCGACAAACTCACGCACCAGTGCACACACGCACACACACACACACGAGCGCTCTGACAATTTCAAGGACAATTCAAATGAATATGTATATGTCGAGCTTTGCTCTTTTACAAAGCCCGCCCAAAAGTATGCTATGAAAATTTATGCCGCTGCAAAAATTAATTTTTGAAAGCGCAGCCCAAAAATAGGCAACGCTTTTGTTGCCTTGGCAAAAAGTTATCTTAAGTACACTTGATTAAATGTAATACAGATTAAAACTCATACATGCATTATATACATATTTGATTAAAGCAGCATCCTAAAGGAGCTGTTAAAATAATCCTGCTTGAAATTGTTGCAACATACCAAAGACATATCGTCCTCTAAGTGCTGCTGCTTACAGCTAGTTAGATACAACTTTACAACGTTAATTGTTCTAATGCGCTCAAGCAGTAAGCAGCTTAAATTGAGCAAATTGTTGCACTAAACACAAAGAGAGAAAAAGAGAGACAATGGATTTTAGCAAAGAGAGCAGTTTTCAATGTTGTCAGTTTCACCTTAACAAAATTGAAACTGTGACGTCAAAAGGTCAAGTTTTTCGTTTTCTTTAAAATTAATCGAGTGTCTTTAAGCGTAAAAGGAACATTATTGGTAGCAAAAAAGATTATGACGTCACAGGATTCTGCTTCGTACTTAATTTTCCAGAATAAAACAGGTTCTGCTTTTGTTTAAAATAATAATTTGTAAAAGACAGTAACAAAAGGTTTTTATTTGTTTTTTTTTTCAAGACAACTTTTAACTGCTTTTAGCTAATCTACTAACTGAATTTTCCATTGTTAGTATTTTTAGTAATAGAAGGAAAGCAGGCTGTTTATGAACTACTACAAGCTAAACAATCAAGCACAACTGCAACAATTCATTTGCTTGGGAACAATGTTACACCAAACTTTATTTGTCATCTATATAGTGTATAATATTGTATATTCAAGGGAAATCGTCTTCTCTTAATCGTCAAAATAATCTGCCAAAATAATCTAAAATTAAAAATCAAATTCTCAATTCTCTCATAATCTCCAAGATCTACGTCTTCATATGGAAAGAGTGACAGATAGATGGTGTGACAGATGGACGCTTAAAGTTCGCTTATTCCCACGGTCGGCAACTTTTCTCTCCTTTTTCACGCCTCTTTATCTATGTTGCATGCATCTGCACTCAATCTGCAGGTTTATAAAACTATGTGAAAATACAAATTATTTATTAATTTTGGCAAACTATCACCGTAAAATAAAAAACTTTTGTGATAAACGCAAAGCGTGCTCAAAAATTAGGATCACAGGGTGACAAAAATTGCACTTGAAAAGTTTATATTTCTTAGAGCTTTGAGTTTAAACTTTCATAGAAAGGTTCTTTGGCAACAAGTTGCTTCTTTTTGCTTAATGACTTTTGCTGTTTCTGCTGCAGTGACCAGCTGTCCACAGTGGGTGGACGATGCCGTCGTATAAAGGGTTCTATATATTTGGCACATTCGGCAGGATTGGTCAAGTGCGCGTGATGGAAGCCCGGCACATCGTGGCACTCAAAAAGTGGATTCTGTCGCAAAATCAATAGCAGCTCACCAATCATATCCTCGCTGGCATAAATCGAACCCTCGCCGCGTATCAATAAATGGGGTATGCCCTTCAGGCACTTGGCCAATTCCAGGTTAACACTTTGCTCGTTTTTGGTTTCATCAATAAATTTTAAACGAGCATCGCGAGAAAAGTAAAATTTGTCAGGATACAACTGTGACTTGGCTACGCCACGATACAGCAAATGTGGTGCAAGCTCCTGGGGCACCGACTTATTAGTTGAACCGTGCAAAAACTCACAAAGTTCTGAAATTGTATAGCAGGGCGGCTCCACCAATTTGAAGCTCTCTGCGCGTTCCTCTTCAATAAGCTGTTTCTCAATAAAAAACGACATAATATCCAGAGCTTGCGAGGTCAATGGTTGTGATGTTACAACATCTATGCTTATGAACATATCAACTGTTTGCGGACGCAGTGCCGCATAAAAAAATGATAATGTGCCGCCCATGGAGTGACCCATCAAAGAAACTTTCTTCCAGTTATACTCCCTCATAATACGCGGAATAATCAGTACATAGTCAGTCATAGAATAACGTATACCTGGAGGTAACGGCGATGAAAGACCGTGTCCTGGCATATCTATGGCCAGCACTCCTACATGTTTGGGCAGTAGTGGCAACAACGTATCAAAAGTGCCGAGATTATCCATCCAACCGTGTATAGCAAGTATGGGACGTTCATCACGATTGCCATGCCAGCGCCCTGCAATGTGGCCCCAGGGTACGCTTATGCGCACTATCTGGTACTGCAAGATTATTTATTTTTATGTAGTGAGCGATAAAGATCAGGTTTCTTAGCTTACCTCGCTAGGAGACAAAACGCTCATCTTATTAACTAATTACTGAGCCACTTTTTAAAGGTATTTTTGAATAGGTAAAGGTATTTTTAATTTTATTTTCAATTAAACGAATAAATATATATTTATCCTGAATATCCAATATATTAATTCAAATATCAAATATAAGTCTTTCACTGACAACTGCTCAATGGCAACTGATAAACAAATCCAAAAGCGAACATCGGACCCCCATGAAGTTGAAAAAGCTTTTGAAAGCTTTGTTGGTTCTCAGAGAGGACAAGAGAGCATTGTGTGATTACTTAATCTCTCAATTAGCGTGCGTTTTCGTATTTGAATGCACTTCACTTTGAAGTACCATAAAGGCCTTCTACTTTCTGTAGCTTATATAGTAAACTATTATTAAAAATAACGTATTTATTATGATAACAATGATCGGTGAAAAAAACAAAAATTCCGAAATTATACTTTTCAGATATAACTCAAAAAGTTTACGGAAATTGTAAAAAAAGCTAATTTTTCTTTAATTTTAATTAATATCTTAATTATCACCTTCGAAGTATTCACCATTACAGCCTACACACATATTTCAATGCTTGGTCCAATCATCCATACACTTCTGGTAGGCCTGGGCAGTGATGGCTTTGAGTTCTTTCTTCGAATTTTGTTTGATGATATCAGTGGTGTCAAAACGCTTACCTCTTAATGGCAATTTGAGTTTGGGGAACAGGAAAATGTCACACGGTGCGATATCTGGTGAATACGGAGCCTGAGCGACCACATTCGTTGAGTGTTTGGCCAAAAATACCAAAATAATGAGTGCAAAAAATTCAACGTTTTTGGCACGAGTCGGGCCGCGACGTGTTCCATGCCCAAAAATTCAACCAAAATGTGAGATGCCAAGGTATGAAGCAATCACACGAATACCCAAACCACGATTTTCGAGCACAATTTTCTTCACTGACTCGACGTTTTCATAGGCAAATCGGTGACGTCTTCAAGACCCTCCCTGAACAATTTTTACCACGCGTATGCCTGTGTTTTGGACATACAATCCTCAGTGAAGGCCTTTTGCAACATCTTAGAGAATCAGCACACGAAAATTCATTCGCAATAATAAAAAAAGAAATGGCATACGTAAAGTCGGGCGCGGACGACTTTAGGATACCCTATACCACTAGCTTGTAATAAAGTCCGATTTCTTTACAAAAAACCAAAAACAGAAGAATTTTTAAGCAAAAAATTTTTTTTTGACCGATCGTTCCTATGGGAGCTATTGTCAACCGATTTATATTAAATTTGACGCAGTGCTTAAATACCTTAAAAAAGATATGAATGCCAAATTTATTTCAAATATCTTTACAAACAAACAAAACACATCGAATTTTGTAAAAAAACGTGTTTTTGGATCGATTGGTCCTATGGGAGCTATATGATCTATCAAACGATTTGGATTAAATTTAGTACAGTGCTTAGGAACTATAAAATACTCACGAATGTCAAATGTGGTCCCAATATCTTAACAAACAAACGAAACACAACAAATTTGGTTAAAAAATCGATTTTTTGGAAGATCGGACCTATAGGAGCTATATGATATAGTCAACCGATTTTGTTCAAATTTGGCACATTGCTTAAGTGGTCTAAAAAATTTCCAAACGCCAAATCTGGTTACGATATCTTTATTAAAAAACGAAATATAGCGAATTTTTCTTTAAAAAAGTTATTTTGGCCGATCGGTCATATGGGAGCTATATGATATAGTCAACCGATTTTAATCAAATTTGGGAACTATAAAAAACTTTCGAACACCAAATTTCGTTACGATATCTACATAAACAAACGAATTATTCATCTAAAACGCTTTTTTTTTGTCGAGGTCGTCTCAAACACCCATATGGGAGCTATATAATTTATCCCCGATATCAAAAAAATAAAATAAACTTGCCTCCTATGGAATAATATGGGATCTAATGTGACAGTTTGGCAATTCTAGCTCTTACCATCTTTGAGATCTAGGCGTTCACACGGACAGACGGACGGACAGACGGACATGGGTATATCGACTTCTCTATTCACCCTGATCATAGGTAGCTTTGGGGCGTCTCCGACGTCACCTTCTATATGTTACATACAATTTCGGCTTGCACAAACTTAATATACCCTTGGTACCATACGGTACAGGGTATAAAAATAAATATACCGATTCATTTTGCGCGCGCCTCCCAAATCGAAATTTCCAAAAATTCTTTGATCGGTATAAAAAGTGTATAAACCCAAAGTATGAGACACAAATTGTAGAATTTCAATAAGTTTGACGATAGGAACCACTATTTTGATAAAATTTTTTAACAATTTGCAAGCGTTGCTCTGGTTTAGTCTATCCAAAATGTAATGTGAAACCAAACTCAACAAAATGCAATTATTAGCTGTTAAATGGGTTGTCTAATAAAGTAGCGTTGCCAACTCAAAGCTGTGAACCTCTGAAAAAAAACAAACTGTATATATTCCTATATAGGTTACCGCCCAAAAACTCAAATCAGTTAAGAAATCAGGTAAGAAATTGGTATATCACAACTTTATTTCACTCTTATTTAAAAAGTCGGGTTACTTTAATACATTTTGTAAAATCACGTAGTGCTATAAACCAAAAATAAGCATCTTCCTTTGTTTCCATAATACATGTTAAAAAATTTTCTAAGTTTTTATGATCAACTTTTATCGATCACTTATCATAACTAATGCCATTTACAATTTATTTATTTTTGATCCCTATGTATTTCTGCTCACAACTTTGATTTAGTTCTAGCACGGAAACGCAGCTGCTCATGGGAAGACTGCGCTCTGTTCCGCGTCGTCTGCATCGGTTCCTCTTCCAGTGAAAAGCTGTTCAGAGTGGGTGGACGATGATGCCGTATAAAAGCTGCTATATATTTAGCGCACTCTACAGCATTGGTTAAATGCACGTGGTGCGAACCTGGCACATCGTAACATTCGAAAAGTGGATTTTCCCGCAAGACCGATAACATCTCACCATGGTGCTCCTCATCGGCATATGGCGAATCACTCCCACGAATCAGTAAAAATGGCTTGCCACTAAGTCGTCTTGCCAATGCCAAGTCAAAGCCCTTCTCAAATTTCATTAGTGTCAAAAACTTCACACGTCCATCGCGCGTAAAGTAAAATTTTTCGGGATAGATCTGAGACTTGGCGAGGCCACGATAAAGCAAATGTTGTGAAAACTCCTCCGGCACTGAATCATTCGTGGCATCTTTTATAAGTTGTCTTAGTTGTTTAAGCGTATAGGAAGGCGGTTCTAGAAAACTCGAGCACTGAGCGCGCTCCTCCTCGATAAGATGCTTTTCAATACTGCCCTCAGTGATATATAAGTCTTTTTCTCCCATTGACCCTGATGTAATTATATCTAAGTTTATTAACATATCCACCAAGTGTGGACACACTGCTGCAAAGACGAAGCCTATTACACCGCTCATAGAGTGACCCATTATAGAAACTGTCTTCCATTTGTAAGCTTCCATAATGCGCGGAATAATAAGCAAATAGTCGTAATAACTATATCGAATGCCCAGCGGTAGCGGAGATGACTGACCATGTCCAGGAAGATCTATGGCCAATACGCCAATATAGTCCGGCAGCAGCGGTATCAACGTATCAAAGGTGCCCAGATTATCCATCCAACCGTGTAAAGCAAGTATGGGACGTTGACTACGATTGCCGTACCAACGACCTTCTATACGGCCCCAGGGCACATTTATATGCACCTGCTGGTACTGTGGAGCAATATAAATTTCATGATGAACAGTGTAGTGTAAACAAATTTAAAGAGAGAGCGCACAAACAGAACAGCTTATCTATGCGCTCCAAAGTTTGCCGCCTAAGCTTACCTCTCTCAGTGACGTAGAACTGATCATCATATGAACTGAATGAACTTTGATCGTCTGACTTGTTTCAACTTGTTTCTGTTAATAACTTGTTTAGTTAAATAAATTATCTTTGCACAAAATTGGACAATTTATATTTTTTCTTATTTCAAACGATCACTCAATCAACTTATGTTTTCAATAACTTGCAATTCTGATATTTATAAAATTGAAATTAATTAGCATCCAAAGTCTTTAGCTGTAAACAGCTGAGCGACGACTAACAAACAAAAACGTGGGAAAGCTAAATATTGAGCATAAAAAGTTTACAAGCTTTTTTTCTGAGAGCTTTACTCTATGTAAAATAGTTAAGATTTCATGAGACAGCTCTTTTGGTTCTCTGAGTAGTCTCCGCTTTTTTTTAATAATGCTTTTATTGAAAAATAAAACTTTAGTAAGCAATAAAAGTAAACAAAAAATAAACATGAACACTACTATACAAAATTAATAAAATAATTTGCATTATATCGGACGAGCTAATAGCAGACTTATAGTGTACAAAAAGGAGGCTCGATTATGCTGCAGTTAGTACATATATAATTGTTATATGGATAATTCATTGACATGACACGAACTTATCAGCGCGGTCAGTAGAATGATTATTTTGTATGCTTATTTCAGCATCAGCTTATGTACGCTAAAATGTTAATTTCGGATTTCGATTAATCTTGCAATAAGATTTTAAAAATCTTGAAATAAGATTGATTCCCATTAGAAATTAGGAAAAATTATTTTTAAAACGTATTTTACAGTATTTTTTAATTATTTATTATTTTATAGAACGTTACTTTAAAATTTTGCTACTGTTCATTATAAAAAAATGGCGTACGTAAAGTCGGGCGCGGACGATTTTGGGATACCCTGTACCACTAGCTTGCAATAAAATCCGGTTCGTTCACAAAAAACAGAAAAATTTTTAAGCAAAAATGTTTTTTTGACCGATCGTTCCTATGGGAGCTATATGATACAACCGATTTCAATACAATTTGACACAGTGCTTAAATACCTTAACAAAGATCTGAATGCCGAATTTAGTTCAAATATCTTTACAAACAAACGAAACACATAGAATTTTGTATAAAAAACGTTTTTTTGGACCGATTGGTCCTATGGAGCTATATGATATAGTCAACCGATTTGGATTAAATTTAGTACAGCGCTTAGGAACTATAAAATACTCACGAATGTCAAATTTGGTTCCAATATCTTAACAAATAAACGAAACACATCAAATTTTGTTAAAAAATCGATTTTTGGGTAGATCGGACCTATGGGAGCTATACGATATAGTCAACCGATTTTGTTCAAATTTGGCACATTGCGTAGCTCTAAAAAATTTCCAAACGCCAAATCTGGTTACGATATCTTTATTAAAAAACGAAATATAGCGATTTTTTCTCTAAAAAAGTTATTTTGGCCGATCGGTCCTATGGGAGCTATATGATATAGTCAACCGATTTTGATGAAATTTGGTACAGTAATTGGAAACTATAAAAAACTTTTGAGTACCAAATTTCGTTACGATATCTTAATGAACAAACGAATTATCCATCTAAAATCTTTTCTTTTTATCGAGGTTGTCTCAAACACCCATATGGGAGCTATATAATTTATCCCCGATATCAAAAAAAATAAATAAGCTTGTCTCCTATGGAATAATATGGCATCTAATGTGAAAGTTTGGTTACTCTAACTCTTACCATCTCTGAGATCTAGGCGTTCAAACGGACAAACGGACAGACGGACGGACAGACGGGCATGGGCATATCGACTTCTCTATTCACCCTGATCATATTTCAGGTAACTTTGGGGTGTTTCCGACGTCTCCTTCTATATGTTACATACATTTTCCACTTGCACAAACTTAATATACTCTTTGTACCATACGGTACAGGGTATCAAAATGGCGTACGTAAAGTCGGACGCGGACGACTTTGGGAAACCCTGTACCACTTTGAGTACTTGCAGTACTTTAAAAAACTTCAAAATCCTAAATCTCCTTACGATATCTTTATTTAAAATCGAAATATAGCGAATTTTGTATTAATAAAGTTATTTTGGCCGAACGGTCCTATGGGAGCTATATGATTTAGCCAACAGATCTTGATCAAATTTGATACAGTGCTTGAGAACTATGAAAAACTTTCGAATGCCTAATTTGGTTACGATATCTTCATAAACAAACGAGTTATTGATCTTAAACTTTTATTTTTTTCGACGTCGTCTGAAACACCCCTATGGGAGCTATATAATTTAACCCCGATATCAAAAAATAAAATAAACTTGTCTCCTATAGAATAATATGGCATCTAGCTCTCACCGTCTCTGAGATCTAGGCGTATAAACGGACAGACGGACGGACAGACGGACATGGGTATATCGACTTCTCTAGTCCGCCTGATCATATTTTAGGTAACTTTGGATGTCTCCGACGACTCCTTCTATATATTACATACATTTTCGGCTTGCACAAAGTTAAAATACCCTGTACCATACAGTACAGGGTATAAAGAGTAACATCGCATTGTGCTAAGTTACGGAAACTTATATTAAACATTTTAAAATAATAAAGTGAATCACTAATTTTGGATCCAATATTAATATTTCATTTATTTTCAGAACAAAATTTGCTTACAAAACTATTTTTATTTTAGCCGTATTCTTGATTTCAGAGTTTAGTTTAGTTCGAAAACCTATATTTTGAGGAACAACTTTTTTTTATCAATAAATCAGTCAGTGTTTGATTCGGCACTTAGAGCTTCAAATTCGACCAAATGATAATACTATTTCAATCTGGGTATTATTTCATTTGATTTTCTCATATTTGTTATACTATTTATAATTGATCTACTTGTATGCATTGGCCTATAAATAAGTTCAAAAAACTAGAAATTTAAACGTAACTGCTGAAAAATTACGCTGTAAAGGTATTCATCACCTACTCATATATATATCGAGCTTATGATCTATAACTTGTATTAAAATATTTTAAGCCCCCAGAACATGTACACATACGTCATGAGTATTTATTGCGCTATATATCCACTTGTATGTACTTGACATTATTATATATGTCATACTAGTCTGGTTTGATTTTATTTATATAACTAGCAATTAAAATTTTAAAACTGATCGTTAAGCCTCTTCAACTTTGCATTCTAGTTGACTTTGAGCTTGAAAAATATTGAGATAGTTAATTACTCTAGTTGGCCCCGTATGCTTCAGTTTTTGGAAATTTTTAATTGTTAATTAATAATTGTTGATTTCTATGATTTAAACATTACTTTTTTTCGATATATGGCGAAAAATACAATAAAAAAATTGCCAATCAGACCGTTCATTCTTAAGCTGTGAAATTATAAACATATTATATTATATTATAAACATAGAGCCCAATCATTCTAATCTGTCTTGAATTCATTGATATTCTAGACAATTCATTTATCGCGAAAAAATAGCTTTGCCATTCTAAATATAGTAAAATACTTTCCTTGCAAAAAACTAAGTCGAAACGATAAGCCAGAGCTGATAACATAAAATCTTTATCGGCCCCCAAAATTGTTGAGGTATTTAGCAAACGCATTTGTTATTGTTCAATTTTATTGCACTTAAGATTTAAAATTTAATTGTTCAACTTTCGGAAATACCCATATACAAAGTACATATGGCTGCTCAGAGTGATATTTATGACTCAATGCGTATACTTATTATTTTCACGTTGTGCTCACTCAAATTGAAATAATTCCACCAATTTCCACACACTCTTCTCTGCTGTAACTCAAAGTGCTTTTCAATCAAGTGCCTGGGACTACATCTATTTACTTGTATATATTATATACATAAGTGCTTGGTATTTATGCTAGTATAACGGGGAATACTCTCACATACTTACTGTGCTCATAAAATCATTATTTAACTTTAATTTATGTTTTAGTCATTTATCATTTTCTCAACTTCCAGCGAATGGAATCTTGTATGAGTTACTAAATGCCTTTGGTCTCCTTTATGTCCTAGTTAATATCGTATGTGTGTATGTGTATACTAGATACAAGCATGCACGTATGTATATGCTCATTGTTATGTGAAATGCTATGCAAATTGTCCTGAGCATTCCCAGAAGTGAAAGTGCCATTTCACTGGCATTGTCTTTGCCCTCAAGTCACTCTCACTTACACTCACAAACACTCACATGCATTTATGTATGCCAATAACCCAGCGAACATTTCTACGAGTCTATTATCAATCGGTTTTAAGCGATGATTCAGCGAAAAACAAAGTTGTTCTAAAGTTAAGTCATAACGATAAGGCGATGTTTATTAGACAAGCGCTATGAGCAAATCATCATATAAATGGTTATCTTTTTTTGGTGATCCGTGCCAAGTGCTTGAAATTTTTATAGTAGAGGGTAAAAACTTTTTATACCCTTTACTCAAATCATTTTTTTTTAGTTTTTGTGAACAACTTTAAACAGTGCCGAGCATAAGATTTTTATTATCAATAGCTGAATATTTAACCCTTTTTAACCCCCAGAATATATATATATTTAAAATTTTTTAATTAAATTTAAATTTTGATATACGAGTAAACAATGTTGAATTGAAATTTTTTTTTAATATTTAGAAATTATTTTTATACCCTGTACCGTATGGTACCAAGGGTATATTAAGTTTGTGCAAGCCGAAAATGTATGTAACATATAGAAGGAGACGTCGGAGACACCCCAAAGTTACCTAAAATATGATCAGGGTAAATAGAGAAATCGATATACCCATGTCCGTCTGTCCGTCCGTCCGTCTGTCCGTCTGTCCGTGTGAACGCCTAGATCTCAGAGATGGTAAGAGCTAAAGTTACCAAACTTTCACATTAGATCCCATATTATTCCATAGGAGGCAAGTTTATTTTATTTTTTGATATCGGGGATAAATTATATAGCTCCCATGGGAGTGTTTAAAACGACCTCGACAAAAAAAAAACGCTTTAGATGAATAATTCGTTTGTTTATGAAGATATCGTAACGAAATTTGGTATTCGAAAGTTTTTTATAGTTCCCAATCACTGTGCCAAATTTGATCGAAATCGGTTGACTATATCTTATAGCTCCCATAGGACCGATCGGCCAAAATAACTTTTTTAAAGAAAAATTCGCTATATTTCGTTTTTCAATAAAGATATCGTAACCAGATTTGGCGTTTGGAAATTTTTTAGAGCACTTAAGCAATGTGCCAAATTTGAACAAAATCGGTTGACTATATCATATAGCTCCCATAGGTCCGATCTTCCAAAAAATCGATTTTTTAACAAAATTTGTTGTGTTTCGTTTGTTTGTTAAGATATTGGGACCAAATTTGACACATCGAATTTTGTATAAAAAACGTGTTTTTGGACCGATTGGTCCTATGGGAGCTATATGATCTAGTCAAACGATTTAGATAAAATTTAGTACAGTGCTTAGGAACTATAAAATACTCACGAATGCCAAATTTGGTCCCAATATTTTAACAAACAAACGAAACACAACAAATTTTGTTAAAAAATCGATTTTTTGGAAGATCGGACCTATGGGAGCTATATGATATAGTCAACCGATTTTGTTCAAATTTGGCACATTGCTTAAGTGCTCTAAAGAATTTGCAAACGCCAAATCTGGTTACGATATCTTTATTGAAAAACGAAATATAGCGAATTTTTCTTTAAAAAAGTTATTTTGGCCGATCGGTCCTATGGGAGCTATATGATATAGTCAACCGATTTTTGATCAAATTTGGTACAGTGGTTGGGAACTATAAAAACTTCGAATACCAAATTTGGTTACGATATCTTTATAAACAAACGAATTATTCATCTAAAACGCTTTTTTTTGTCGAGGTCGTCTCAAACACCACCATGGGAGCTATATAATTTATCCCCGATATCAAAGAAATAAAATAAACTTGCCTGCTATGGATTAATATGGGATCTAATGTGAAAGTTTGGTAACTCTAGCTCTTACCATCTCTGAGATCTAGGCGTTCACACGGACGGGCGGACAGACGGACAGTACGGACATGGGTATATCGACTTCTCTATTCACCCTGATCATATTTTAGGTAGCTTTGGGGTGTCTCCGACGTCTCCGTCTATATGTTACATACATTTTCGGCTTGCACAAGCAATATACCCTTGGTACCATACGGTACAGGGTATAAAAATCTCTAACCCTTAAAAAAAAATGTGGTACAGTCGCGGTGGTGCCCGACAGTGGAATACTCGGTACATTTTCTCTCCAACAATTTTTTTCTGCATATTCCTACTAAGAACTTTCCAGTTGGAATTCATTTTTTTTTTGTGAAATTCGATATTTATACCTATAACTTCCGAAAATGTTTACCGATTGTGATGAAACTCTAAAGTTACGTCAAAGAAGCTAATTAAAGTATGTTTGGTAAGTTTCACGTTGATATGTTGAAGGGTGTAGAAGATAACACGGTAAATCGATTGAGGGGGTTGGGGTCCGCACCAATCAAATTTGGATGTTGATTTGCTCATTAGAGCCACAAGAATCAGCTTACCAAAAATTGTGATTCGGGGTCACTTGCAACCATAATAAGGTAGACTCAAATGAATCGGTCATTTCAAAAACCTCATAAGTCACTAAATTAGAAAATCTGTTTCATACACAAACAAATGAGTTTTAACGGACTTTTTTATGCTTAATTTAGTATTGGAGTGATAAAAAATTTATGAGGTTTTTGAAATGACCGATTCAATTTTAAGCGTCAAACTTAGTCTAAGTCACTGACTAATGTTGTTTTTGCAATGAACGTATTTTTCACGGTATTATTTGAAGAGAAAGGATTGTATTGACTTATGTAGTTTTTACCCAGAATACGTATCTCCTTTAAGGAACCATTTTCAGCAAAAAAAGCATGTTGCAAAAAAATGTGACTTATGAGGTTTTGAAATGACCGATTCAAATATAGAAGCAGTTTGTATATTTTTGGCTATAGATTTTGCTTTATTTATCCGACGTTGATCATTTTTGACACACAAATGGCATAAGAACCATAAGGTATCACTCTGCTAAATTTCAGATGAAAATATTAATGCGCGTTGCCAAAAACCATGAAAATCTACTGCGGGGGATTGGGGAAAGATATTGACATGATTCAACAAACTTCGTCTTCTGAGAAAATATGCATGAAAATATATTTCTAGCTCCTCTAGTCTCCGAGATCTAGGCGTTCACTCGGACGGACGGATATGGCTCAATCGCTAGCATTTTGTTATGAAGGACTTGGGATCTGCAGCGCCTGCTTCTGTCCGTTACATGCATACATTGCACAAATTTAGTATACCCTTTGTACTCTTAAGTACATAGTATAAAAAACTTACATAATTTGATTAGACCTTTTCAAAGCTTACTCAAAATGTTTAGGGCCAGGTGCGCACTATTCAAAAAACTATCACGACTACGTATCGCAATAAATTTCCATCGTCATCTTCTTCCATGGCTTTGGAATAAATGTTTGCTGTGCACACTCGTTATAGACATGTTAATATTTGTTAGCTGATGCTTATGCACATTGGCGCTGGCCTTGAATCCATAATTTGCCTGTCAGCGGCAGCAGCCTCCCGAAAAATTTTGCGCACATAATTGAGTTCAAGCATTTGTAAGCCAATTATGATTTTACATTTTCCCATCGACCCCCTGGAAAATTATAATAAGAGTCAAGCAGCGGCAATAGAGATACCTCCTGCGTCTCCCCAGCACATCCAAGTATATCGAATAATTTTCAGGCTTTCCTTTGTGCCTCGTTCTGGATGATGTTCGCTGTTGGCTGACTTTTGGTTATTTCTCTTTGCTTGCCTTTTCACATCTCAATCAAGCGAGTGTTCGTTGCCTTTGTTGTGCTTATTGCAGTTTTTGTTGTTGTTGTTGTTTCCGTTGTCCTTTTCCTTACCGTTGCGTTGCCTTTTCCTTTGTGCTCTGCTTTGGATCCCCGTAGCGACATTGTGAGGCTTTTGCTGCTGTCGCTTTAATTGCTTTTGCCACTTAACATATGCAAATTAATTTAATTTTTTGTTTTCTTTTTCTACTCTATCCAAGAGGACTTTTTTACGCCTTCTCACCGTATCTTCTCTTCCTTTCTCCAGTTCTCTTTGTTTCCGATTTGTACTCTTGTTGTGTGTGTATGTGTGTTATTTGGCCTTCGTTTTTTGTTTTTCTGTTGCTATTTGCGCTTTTATACCCTGCCAGGATATTAGACGTTTGAATATTCTATGTTGTGTATGTTACTGGCAGAAAGGGGCTTGAGTACCTTGTACCAAAAATCGTAGCATCAAAAGTTATTTATAAGGATATGTGGGTATAACGGATAATATTAGAGATAGGAAGATAAAATTTAAAACAAAATATGTGTATATTATGGTTAGGCAAATTTTTTCTAAGTCTGTTCGAGTTTATATCTTGCCACGATTAAAGGACGACTATTGTATAACCACGCTATACGAGGGTGGATTGATAAGTTTCCGGTCTGACCAAGAAAAACAACGTTTTTAAGAATTTTTTTTTTATTTCTCAATATAATCTCCTCCAAGGCTGATACATTTCTCATAGCGGTGTTCTAGTCTAGTAATGTCATCTCCATAGACTGATTCGTCAAGCTCCTCAAAATACCCATTTACAGCTTCGATTACTTCTTCATTGTCCGCAAATCTCTTACCGCCAAGCTATTTTTTGAGGTTAGGAAACAGATAATAGTCACTCGGGGCTAGGTCCGGAGAGTAGGGAGGGTGCGGCATCAATTCAAACTTCAGATCGTTGATTTTAGCCATCGCAACGATTGACTTGTGCGCTGGTGCGTTATCGTGATGAAACAAGATGCTTTTCTTCGCCAGATGAGGTCGTTTAATTTTCACCTCGTGGCTCAAACGTTGCAATAAGTCTGCGTAGTATTGACCAGCGATAGTTTTACCCTTTTCAAGGTAATCAATGTATATAATACCTCTTGCATCCCAAAAAACCACAGACATAACCTTGTTCGCTGAAAAAATTGTTTTTGCCTTCTTTGGAGTTGGTTCCCCTGGTCCAATCCACTGTTTAGACTGTTCTTTGGTGTCAGGAGTGTAGTGGTAGACCCAAGTTTCGTCAACGGTTATGAATCGACGCAAAAATTCGCTTGGATTACGCTTATGCAACGTCAAATTGGCGGTAGAAATGTTTTTTCCAGCTTTTCCATTTTCAAGAAAAATACAGAGGCGTCTTGTTCAGTGTGCTCTCAATCTCAAATCTAAACTAACATGGCGATCGGGCTGAAACTATAGCTACAAGCTATCTAAGGATGGTGCTATAGAACGTCACCTCAAGGTAGGCCTAGTGGCGCCATCTCTTGGTCAGGCCGGAAACTTATCAATCCAACCTCGTATAACCCATCCGATTGCAATTTTTTATATAAAATTTATATACGTATACCAATGTTTATATCAAAGCATTAAGTCGGCTAGAATTCCAGCTCAAGCGAAGAGTATCTTAAGGCCAGCATCCGGCTTTACCATTTCGCACTTTTTTTTTTGGATTGTCTTTATTACTAGCTGGAAAAGTGTTTTTCACACAAGCTAAAACCTACACATTTTACACCTTTTTATGGCTCACTGACAACATTTTGTATGATAAATATTTATTATGTCCTGATAGTATATATAGCCAGCGGGCTAAAAAATAGCAAGTTTTTGTGTATTCAATTTATTTTGCTCAAGTTCTTCTAGCATTTATTTTTCATTTTGCTCTAAAATAAATAAACAATAGCCAAGATTCCACATACTTAGTACTTACGGAGCACACGAGTCGGGGACTTGGTAGATTGAGACATATGCGTCAGCCAAGTCATAAGACGCTGACGTTCTGTCAGCTAAGTAGCACCCTGAGCAGGAGATGCCAGCACAAAGGACACTGCCGGAAGTCTCATGCTGACAAGTAGAAAAAAACGAACCTAAAGGAGCGGCAAATAAAGCCAGAAAATGGTATAAAAAAACGTAAGAACTTTACGCCATTATGCTTTATGTGCTGTTACTTTTTGTGTAAAATTTTTGTGTGTGAGCTTTAAGTGATTATTTTAGTCTAACAATAGCTTTGGGATAAAGCTAATAGTATTATTATAACTCTAGACCCAGTAGAGCTTTGTATATAACAAAAAGTATAAACCTAGTTTTCACACAATAAAATAAATTGCATTAGGAAATCATTTGCTTGAAATGTGCAGTGAACCAAAAAGCAAGTTTAAATAAGAGCAGCGCAAACCTCAGACCATCTGGCTGGTTTTACTGGCTTAGCTGAGAATTTTTGGCCATCCTGGAGCTGTGTCTGCCAACATTTTAATCTAATTTAAATTAATTATTTTGGTATTTGTGCAGCGCGCTCCTTGGAACTAGCACTATAATTTGTGTTTCCCTTCTCGTTTTGATTCTAGGATTTGTGTTTGCCATGGCGCCAAAATGAATTTACCAAGTTTGCCAAAAATCCTAACAAGTGGGTTTTTGTTTAAGTACTATTTAAGAGCTGATCTCGGACGCATGTATTTCGCTAAATGGGAAAATTTACTAAAGCAGTGTGCACATTTTGAAGTAGACATACTTAAATTTTAAAATAAGTTTCCAAACACAATTTTTGAATCATAACAAAGAAATTAATTTCGATTAAGAAGGCATCCCACTCTTTAACTAACTAACTATAATGTCGATTTTTACTTTATTTGCTGAATCCTTTTGAAACTGAAATTGTGTCAACAATGAATTTTTCGTAATCGTCTGATAATTTATTGTATTCGTCACATGAATAAGTTAATATAATGTGTTAGTCCCGCCCTAGAGTAATAGATCAGCTGTGACATTTTCGCTGTACTCAGCATAAAGGAAGCCAAACACAATAAATTAATTAAGCGAAAAAAATTTATGATTATAGCTCGTTGAGTTACTCTCTTACATGAGCTCTATTTCTCTCTCTCTGCCCCTGTCGATTCAATTCATTTCTTTCTGCCCATTGCCTTTGGCTCGTTTCGTTTCATTCTGCTTTGTTTGTTTGTTTTTTTTATTTATTTATGAGCTTCGCTTCGTTAGCAATTCTATGTGGTCTATTGATGTATGTGTGCCATGGGCGCATACAGAAAAAATGGGGGGGTTTCAAAAACCAGAGTCCTGCTCTTGACTTGGTTCTAAAAAAGAAACAGTCTTGGAAAGAGGCTTATTATTTTCATCAAAAATTCAGCCATGCAGAGTCTACTACGTATCCAGATACGATCTAGCCTCTTAGCAAGTGACGCTGGTCATGCCGCACTTATATATTCCCTTCCTAACCTATCGTTCTGCTTTAGATCGGATCTTATGATCACGGAACTTTTTCATAACAAGAAATTTAGATCTCTTCTCCCAAGTCGGGAGACTTGGGCTGACGGCAGCCGCTGTGGAAACCCCCGGTGGCAACAATGGTTCACGGATGGGTCCAAAACTAAACCCAGCACCAGAATCTCTACCGCAATGGGCATCTGGCCCAGCGTCTTTCAAGCGGCGATTCATGCCAAAGAGATCTGCGTCCTTTGTATGCTTCTCAAGGGAGCTAGGGGAGCAAATATATGAATTTTTTCAGATAGCTAAGCTGCTATTAGGGCATTGTCATTCTGGAACGTCTCCTTCAGGATGGTTAAAGAATGCCATAACTACCTCCAAACCCTGTCCGCACGGAACAAAGTCATGCTATGTTGGGTGCCTGGACACTCGGGAGTGGATGGTAACACAATCGCTGACGATCTATTACGACAGGGTGCCTCCACCCTGACTTCATCTCCTGAGCCGTTTTGTGGTATTGGTTGGTCCACAATCAAAACCATGATAAACAAATGGGCTGCAGGAGAACCTAGGAGACACTGGTTCTCCCTTCCGGGGCAAAAGCGCTTGTCAAACCTCTGGTTTGACAGAGCAGACCTAAAGCTGCTGGTAGCTAACCTATCTGGCCACCACATTGTTAGATACCATCTACAGAAAATTGGACTATCGGACTCTTTACAGTGCAGGCCTTGTCTAGAAGACGATGAAACCACCAGACATATTCTATGTGACTGCCCAGCGCTGGTATGGGACAGAGCCTCTCACATGGGAAAGAAACGGCTTAGTCCCTTCCATCTCAGGTCAATACCAACAAAAGACCTACAGCTACTCATGCGGAAAATCTTTTGCTTTAATTTAAGGATATGGTACAAAAGACCTTTTGGTCGCAGTGCCCCACCCCTCTGTGAGGAACCCTTTTAGAACAAAAAAAATATAATAATAATCTTACTCCAATTAAACTTTCTATAGCCACGAATAGTCAAAGAAAAAAATTCAAGATCTTGGGCATCCAAGTTTAGCACTTTTATTCAGCTTTCAAAGTTTATATACAGGGTGGTCCATCTAGTGTTTGGAATTTGAACTACCGATTATTTGACTTTCAAAACGTCAAATGTTATTCATATATTGGTAAATATTTAGTAAAAACATTGACATTTACGAAATGGGACGCTCGAAGAAAGTTGAGAAATATTAAAATTGGGCGGAAGATCGTTTGGCCGAAGATGGCGAATTTTATCAAAAAATCATCTTCTCGAACGAGGCTCATTTCCACCTCGGTGGTTATGTTAATTAGCAAAATTGTCGCATCTGGGGCTCAGAAAATCCGCAAGCATTCCAGGAGAAGCCAATCACCCACAACGAGTGACTGTTTGGTGTGGAATTTGGTCTGGCATCGTCATATGCCCATTTTTCTTCGAAAATGAAGAAGGAGCCGTCGAAACCATCAATGGCGTGCGCTACCGCGCAATGTTGACCAACTGGTTCTTCGAATAAATAATAAAAGCCTTGGACGATATTTGGTTTCAACAAGATGGCGTCCCGTGCCATACAGCGAACTCCACAATCGATCTTCTGCGCACAATCTTCAGAAATAGCTTAATCAGCCAAAATGGCGTTGTGAATTGGCCACCAAGAAGCTGCGATTTAACGCCTTTGGACTATTATCTTTGGGGTGCGGTGAAAGATGAATGTTATGCCAACAATCCGCAAACAATTAATGAGCTGAAGGACGAGATTGGAGCCGCTATTGCCAGGATAAGGCCCGAAATTATCGAAAATGTGCTCAAAAATTGGACCGATCGAGTGGCATGCTGCCAAGCTAGCCGTGATGGTCATTTGACTGAAATTATTTTTTATAAATAAATGTCGTGAACCAACCTTTCAAATAAAACATTGAAAAATATTCAGCCGTTTTGTTTTTATAGCAAAATTAAATTCCAATTTTTATATGGACCACCCTGTATTTCCAATAAAAAAATATAAATAAACATTGAGTTAATGATTACTATGATTAACCTAACAAAAAATCAAAACAAAAAAAAAGTGTAGTATGCCCTTTAGAAGGCTTGGACCTCTTGAACTTCCAGTCTGCACCCTTTATCAATGCCACTGGTTTGTGCGTTTTCATGAAGTCCTGCCAATTCATAAATAATTTTTGGCTAATTTATGCGCCAGCATAGACCAATTCGTTTCTATAATAAAGTATTTGTCAAATTTTGTTATTTTTGTGCAATTTTACTTGTGTTTAGTACGTTAAATGTGAATTTCTTAAAATTGTGCAAACAAATTCGCACTCATCATAAATCACTTTGCAATTTTAAATTGGCAAACTTCAAAGCCCAATTGGTCTGCACACTCAATTTATGGTTTTCAGTTTGCTGGTCATTTCATAATTCAAATTCGAACTTAACCACAATGCTCTTGCCAAAACATTGTGCTGCTTTTTTTTTCCTTGGTTAGTTTGTATAAACAAAATGCCACTTGAGTCACATGCCAATCGTAATTTATGTGTAAATGGACCCTTACTCTGCCCCCCGTCTGTTGTCCTTTCACACTCTGACTTGGCATGTTAAGACAATGCCAGAGAAATCGTAATATCGAATTGCAATGGTTGAAGTCAATGTCGATTGTCTAGCATTCGGCTTACCTTGTTTCATCTCGTAAAGGGTTGTTTAAAACGAGTTTTCCGTTTTAAGGTGCACATCAGCATTTTGTATTTCAATTGTGCATTTGATTGTTGGAAAACATAGAATTGTTAAAATGGTAGCTTTAAAAAAAAACTTGTTTATTATTGGGTCGTTCACTAAGTAATTTCGTTTTTTTTAGTTAATTTAAACACGATTTTTTTATTGTGTAAAACATTTTATGAAATTATATATTCTCCGTTTTGATCCAATACCTTTTGCCATCTTTCGGGCAAGAGATTGATTCCAAGCTCATAAAATTGTTGATCCTTGCATGCATAAAACTGGTCCAAGTGGTTTTTGACGTCCTGACTTGAGGTGAAGGTTCTCTCATCCAAAAAATTTTGCAGAGACCGGAACAAGTAATAGTCCGAAGGTGCTAAGTCTGGAGAATATGGTGGGTGTGGTAGCACATCCCATTCAAGCTGCAAAAGCTTTCGGCGAGTCATCAAACTTGTATGAGCTTTCGCATTATCCTGGTGGAACACTACACCTTTTCTGTTAGAAATTAATCCTAACGTTTCATGTGCTTATGAACGGTCGCTTTGGACAAATTTAATCTTTCAGCAATCTATCGAGTTGTTATTCGACGATTTGCATCGACCAATGACTTTATTTTATCCACATCAGCTTCAAAAGGCCTTCCACGTCCCGGTGCATTCTCAAGATCAAAATTGCCGGAACGAAATTTTGCAAGCCAATTTTGGCATTGGCGTTCGATCAACACATCTTCTCCGTACACATCACATAATTTTCGTTTTGTTAAATATCTAAAAGTAAATCGGTTCAGTGTGAAGTTGGCTGCGAAAAAATTCAATAAGATCAGCTATTGTCATCAATCGAAATTACTTAGTGAACGACCCAATAATTCCAAGCCACATGTCGGAGATGCATCGGTAGGCCAGAAATTTCTCTTCTCGAGATTTTGGTTGAATATTAATTAGTAAATTTATTTATTAAAATTAACCTCTTTAAAACCTATCGCTTAATATAAAATAAGTGTTAAATGACATCAAAAGAAATTTGGCCAAACATGTTCATAAGGGTGGCCAAAAGTTTACTTCTTACCTGTATATAGTACGTGTAAAATTTAAAGACGATCCGAAAGTATTTATTGGAGTTCGACTCCAATCAAAGTTTTACTTTTTATGTTTTTCACAATATTGTTGCGAAAAGCCCACCATAATGTTTATGTACAATTTAAAGCTTTACTAACCGCTTTAGTTTAATGCTTCTTAGATTTCCATGAATGCGGGAAAGAAAAACACTTAATAAGAGCATTCAAATTCTAAGAAATAATGCTTTATAAAATACTCACAACAAATTCTTTCAGAATCGTTTTTTTTGTAAAGGATAACATAAAGCTTCGATGCGGTATACAATTTTTTATGCGTGAAATATGCAAATACTTCACAAGGTTATTGAAACAGAAAATCAGGTAAATCTTTACTCAGAAGGCATCTCTGGATATAAAGCCAACTACAAAAGCACTTGGCTATCGACAGAGAGTAGTTTAATACTTTATGCACAGAATTATCTAAAATGTTCACCAACTTAAAAATATATATATATATATATTGTATATAGATATACAATACTATATAAAAAAAATGGCGTACGTAAAGTCGGGCGCGGACGACTTTGGGATACCGTGTACCACTAGCTTGCAATAAAAACCAGTTTCTTCACAAAAAACCAAAAACAGAAGAGCTTTTAAGCAACAATTTTTTTCTGCCTATCGTTCCTATGGGAGCTATATGATACAGTCAACTGATTTCGATCAAATTTGACACAGTGCTTTAATACATTAAAAAAGATCTGAATGCCGAATTTAGTCTTTACAAACAGACGAAACACAACGAATTTTGTATAAAAAACGTTTTTTAGGACTGATTGGTCCTATGGAAGCAAAATGATATAGTCAACCGATTAAAGTCAAATTTAGTACATTGCTAAGGAACTATAAAAAACTAACGAATACCAAATTTGGTCCCATTATCTGAACAAACAAGCGAAACACAACAAATTTAGTTAAAAAATTGATATTTTGGAAGATCGGCCCTATGGGAGCTATATGATATAGTCACCCGATTTTGTTCAAACTTGATACATTGCTTAAGTGCTCTAAAAAATTTCCAAACAATAAATCTAGCTACGATATCTTTATTGAAAAAAACGAAGTGTAGCGAATTTTGCTTTAAAAAAGTTATTTTGGCCGATTGGTCCTATGGGAACTATATGATATGAATATGACTATGATATAAAATTCCGATTTTAATCAAATTTGGTACTGTGCTTGGGAATTATAAAAAACTTTTGAATACCAAATTTGGTATATATTTGATAAATATAATAACCTCGAAAATTCGGTTTGACATACGATATCTTTATTGAAAAAAACGAAGTGTAGCGAATTTTGCTTTAAAAAAGTTATTTTGGCCGATTGGTCCTATGGGAACTATATGATATGAATATGACTATGATATAAAATTCCGATTTTAATCAAATTTGGTACTGTGCTTGGGAATTATAAAAAACTTTTGAATACCAAATTTGGTATATATTTGATAAATATAATAACCTCGAAAATTCGGTTTGACATCGAAAAATTTGAAAGTGGGGTCTATACCCATTCTTAAGTAATTGTTCTGCTCAGCTCCTGCACCGTCTGAAAATTGTGTTCGCCAGCATAGACGCATCGGGACAGGTTCCCCCACGTGTTTTGAATGGTGTTCAAGTCCTGCAAACGATCTTTTTTTTTTGAAACCAACCACGACTGGCCTTTGAGACGTACATCGGAGCATTACATTGCAGAAAAAAAGTGTTCTTGATTAAATTTGGAAGAGTGTATTAAAAAAACTTGGACTTACGGCATAAAAGTTTAGGTACAATTATTCTCGGAATTTAGTTCAAATTGCATATTTTAATTAAATTACTAGATACCTTGGTAAAAGCTATTTGGATTTATATTTTGCCCCATGATCACCTTTAACATGCTTTACAACCATAACGTTAAAGCAGGCCCTACAAATGTCTATGGTATTTTGGTTCGGCGATCTTTCTGGTTACTATATTACATTCAAGAGTGAAAATACAGGCCTGAGGGATTTGAAAAAATCCCTCTATTACACCTTCAGCTGGAATCACGACAGTACGTCAGTAATTACACCGGATTGTTGGAGTTACTTCGGACCGGTGGAACCCATTCTTTCCCCTTCTTTCGTCGGGCCTGATTACAGTTTTGTATTTTTAGCTATTGCGAACATGTTAAATTGTTTTTCATAAACTATTCTAAGGAGTTACATATAACCCAATATTTTTTAAATTTTTATTTTTGATATTTTTTTCCACGTTTCTCAAGAAACGATAAGCGCCATGCCTATCGATTAAGTTTTTTCACACAACATTCTTATTTCAAAATCTTGTTCATGAACAAAGAAATTTATTTGTTTCGAGCTGAAAAATTTAGATTTCTTATACATCAAGTCGGGAGACTTGGGCTGGTGGCAGCCCCTGTGGAAACCCCCGGTGGCAACAATGGTTCACGGATGGGTCCAAAACTGACCAGGGTGTAGGTGTTGCAATCGTTGGACCCAACACCAGAATTTCTAACGCATCTGCGTCCTAAGTATCCTTCTCCAGAGAACTAGGAGCGCGAACGTATGCAGTTTTTCAGATAGCCAAGCTGCTATTAGGGCGTTGTCATCCTGGAGCATCTCCTCCAGGATGGTTTAAGATTGCCATTAGTACCTCCAAACCCTGTCCGCCCCGAACAAAGTCGTGCTATGTTGGGGGCCTGAACATTCGGAAGTGGATCGCTGACGATCCACGACAGGGTCCTCCACCCTGACCACATCTCCTGCGCCGTTTTGTGGTATTGGTTGGTCCACGATCAAAACCATTATAAACAAATGGGCCGCAGGAGAACATAGGAGGTACTGGTTCTCCCTTCCGGGGCTTCGTCAAACCTCTAGATGCGATCAAGACAAAAGGTCTTGGCAGAGCGGACTTAAAGCTCCTGGTAGCTTACCTATATGGCCACCACACTGTTAGATAACATCTACAGAAAATTGGCTTATCGGACTCTTCAGAGAGCAGGCTTTGTCTAGAAGACGATGAAACCACCAGACATATTCTCTGTGACTGCCCAGCGCTGGTATGGGACAGAGCCCTTCACATGGGAAAGCAACGGATAAGTCCCTTCCATTTCAGGACAATACCAACAAAAAACTTACTACTATTCATGAGGAAAGAAAAAAAAGTCTTTTGCTTAACCTTAGGTATGGTTTTTTTGGTTGTCCCACCTCTCTGTGAGGTACCCTTTTACGGAAAAAAATACGTCCTTTAATCGAATTGTTTAGAAAAATCATTACCAGTTACGTAACAATTTGAATTTCGGTCAATCCTTCGTTGCCACACAGAATCCAAGTACAAATCAAATACACTCCACTTTCCTTATATTATACTCACAGCAAATGATGTTCTCAGATTAAGGAATCTCTTCTTAGGTCAAGAACGGTTTTAAAAAAATTTCTTAGACTCTATGAAAAAAATGATTGAAAATACTTTTTTTTTTTGAGAGAATAAGTTTGTACAACCCCATTATGTCCTCTCTTTATAGGCTCATGTCATATTTGACTATTAAAGTAATAACCGATTTGTCGGTCGATTAATCCAAATGAGTGTAATTGAAAAGGGACTCCAGTGTTGCCATACCGATCAACCTGTCTTTAAACGAACTTTTGACAGCTATATCGAAACGGTAAAGTCTCTCTGTTTGCCCAATTGTTGTGTCCTGACTATTCTCTCTGCTGGAGCGTTGCTATAAATCCCATTTTAGGTTAACTCAGCTAAAGCTTCTGTTCAGAGACATGCGTGTGTGTGTATCTGTGTGTGTATCTGTGTTTGTAAGTACAGCTTTTCCAATTTCGAGAGACAAACGGAAATAGTGAACAGAGCAACCAACAACCAAACACAACACCGACAACGTCAGCAATCTTTTGGTTTATAGCTAACTGCCTTGGCACTGCATTTGCTGGCTTAAAAATGTATGCATGTGTGTGTGTGTGTATCTGTGTGTGTACACTGCTCGTATGTATATGTGTAAGCACACGTATAGACAGAAGTTTTGGCACAACTGAGCGTAGATCCTATGTAATTGGAAATTGTAGTTAAAAAGTTTGTAATTCAAAGTTTATTTTTGTTTTAGCTCTGGATCTGTACAATTTTTATTTTTTTTTTTGGTTATTTGTATTTTTGTATTTGTCAATTTTCATCAACTGGCTAATAGACATTTATGTGTGTATGTGTGCATGGCTTTTTAGCCCGTACATTTTGAATTTTTGGCTAATAATTGAGCTCAAATGTCAAAGCAGTTGACTGGGTCAGTAATTGCATTGTATTATTGTCAATTTACGATTTGTGGAAAATATTTCAAATGAAAATTGTTTGGAGTGCCGAGGGTTAGACGGTAATTAAAAACAGCCAATAAAAACAAATATATGACCATGGTAATGAGTGGGCAAATGTGCAGATTTGAGCATATCTGGATTAATGGCAGGCTACACTAGTTTACAAATTTTAAATAATGTTTGTATCCTCGACATGTTTTACCCATTGCCTTAGAAAATGGTAACCGAAAGTAAAGACCAAAAATTTTCTCATGAAACTTGTCCCGAGATATTTGGAAAAACCCTTTATTTTAATCATTTTTTTTAGCTTATTTGAATTATCTATCGATTAAATTTCGTGCTTATTTACACTTACATTTTGGTCGTTATTTTCAGTTCATAGGCAATTTTTCACCCAATTTCTGAAAAAAATACTATTTCGAATGTAAATTAAAAAAATGTTAAAATATTATACAATTTTATTCATGGCTTGGATCGATTACGAAGAAAATATGTGGCTATTTAACAAAATTGGAGATAAATTGTGTGAATTTTTGTAAAAATTGAAAATTGTAAATTAAAAAAAACCCAAAGCTTTGGATGAATAATTCGCTTGTTTATAAACATAGTGTAAACAAATTATCAAAATCAGCAAAGTACGACCAAAGATATTGAGATATTCTATTTTAAGCAGACATAATTTTTTAAATTTAGAAAAACTATTTTTTTTAAATTTCTAAATCCGTTCCATGAAAAAATTTGTAAATCTGCTATTTCGGTTTTAGCATGCCATTTTACTATGGAAATGAATAAAAAATGTTGAGACTACATTTTTTTGTAGTCTAGTGTTATTAGCAAAATAACTAATTATATAATGCGCTTTGTAAAATATAATATTATTCAGAACATGACGCTTAGGGACTGTTTGCAAACATATTAATAAAGCTTACAAAAAATTAAATAAGAGGGTGGATTGATAAGTTCCGGCCTGACCAAGAGATGGCGCCACTAGGCCTACCTTGAGGTGGCGTTCTATAGTACCATCCTTAGATAGCTTGTAGCTATAGTTTCAGCCCGAGATTTGAGAGCACACTGAACAAGACGCCTCTGTGTTTTTCTTGAAAATGGAAAAGCTGAAAGAACATTTCTACCGCCAATTTGACGTTTTATAAGCGTAATCCAAGCGAATTTATGCGTCGATTCATAACCGTTAACGAAACTTGGGTCCACCACTACACTTCTGAAACCAAAGAACAGTCTAAACAGTGGATTGGACCAGGGGAACCAGCTCCAAAGAAGGCAAAAACAATTTTTCAGCGAACAAGGTTATGGGTACTGTTTTTTGGGATGCAAGTGATATTATATACATTGATTACCTTGAAAAGGGTAAAACTATCACTGGTCAATACTACGCAGACCTTTTGCAACGTTTGAGCCACTAGGTGAAAATTAAACGACCTCATCTGGCGAAGAAAAGAATCTTGTTTCATCACGATAACGCACCAGCGCACAAGTCAATCGTTGCGATGGCTAAAATCAACGATCTGAAGTTTGAATTGATGCCGCACCCTCCCTACTCTCCAGACCTAGCCCCGAGTGACTATTATCTGTTTCCTAACCTCAAAAAAATGGCTTGACGGTAAGAGATTTTCGGACAATGAAGAAGCAATCGAAGCTGTAAATGGTATTTTGAGGAGCTTGACGAATCAGTCTATAGAGATGGCATTACTAGACTAGAATACCGCTATGAGAAACGTATCAGCCTTGGAGGAAATTTATGTTGAGAAATAAAAAAAAATTCTAAAAACGTTGTTTTTCTTGGTCAGGCCGGAAACTTATCAATCCACCCTCGTAGAACTCACCTAAATGTGTATATATTTTATTTTAGCAACAAACAAAATATTCGGTTTTCAAAACACATGAAAAATGCGGTTTAGTGGAAATGGGAGCACCAAACATTTGGTTTCCAAAAAAATACAAAAAAAATTGTGCTGATTCGTTTGCCAGAGCAGGACTGATAGATTATCTTTCATTAAAATTTTATTTTACGAAATATTTCTATTATAAGAAAGGCCTACGTACAATCGTCCAAGTTCATTATGACTGTTTAACTTTTGCTGATTGTACCTCTCGTCCAATTTTAACAGTCTTATATTTAAAAGTTTGATTTAAAAAATAGAAGACTCTTAACTTGTTAGTTTTCGTGCTACACTCGTAAATCTATTTGTTAATTCAAACGATTTTTCATACATATTTTCTATCAACTTTACAGACAATTTACATAAAATTCAATTAAAGTTCAAAATTCAATTGCTTATACATAAATTAATCATACGCTTTGTTGTACAAGATAGACAAAAACTTAAGATATAAAACTAAAAGCCGAATGAAAAATAAACAATAAAATACAAAAGTTATCTTGACAGTTGTGTGTTAGTGTATATAAAAGAGAGAGATATTGTTAGCTCTTATCTTTAATATGCCAGCATCTTCAATTCCCATATACCAACTGTAAACTGTAAGCAAAAATGTTGATTGGCATTTCGCAAGATTTGTTTGCGGTAACGAGTTGGGGCGAAAAAAAAGGTCCAAGTAAAAGAAACACATTTCTGCTATTTATTTGCTTTGAACGTGATATATTTAAGCTGGGTTTTGTTGTTTTTGCCACTCTATAAACGAAAAAGTTGGCAACGCGGCACGTACAGTGCCTAAAACGTACATCCTTTCAATGCGCTTCTTTCCGCACTCGTCCTTTTTCGCTTTGCTTCCGCTGCATTCATCAAACTGTGCATTGGTTCTGTTTATTTGGCGCTTGCATTTCTATTTATTCACTTTAAACTTTTTTGTTGCCTGCTTTTGGGCGTACTTTCCATGCCATTTTGTTTATTCGCCATTTGCATGCCGTTCTACAAAATGGCGTCTAGCAATTTACTGTAATTTGGTGAAAACAAGCAGAAAAATCATCATCAACAACTTTGTTGATATCAATGTAAACTTTAATTTGTTTGGCAAATATTTTTGGCATGTGGTTGGCAACAATTTGCTACGTTCCCCCTACTAAAACAAAAATTCTATGGCATGAATTAAGTTGTAAAATGTGATACATAGTAAATACTAAAATATTTAAAGAATTTTACATTTTAAGTTTAAAAGTTCCAAGCCAAGTAAAGCAAATCATACTTGGGCTTTAACTTTACTGAGCTGTCAGTTGAAAGTTTCCAACCATAAAAGCACAAAAAATTAAAGTATGAAAATTGCAAAAGGCAAAATAAAAACTAGCAAAAATTTAACAGCTTGATATGGTCGAAAGTTGTATGCTCTTTATTTATTATTATATTATTTATTTGTAATTATTTTAGTATCATCTAATGGGTGATCCATTAGGACCTTTTTTTTAATGATTTGGCAAATGCAAGTTTCAAAGGAATAATGGAATATTTGGCCAATAATTGGCTTCCAAGGCCTCAATCGTTGCCGGTTTGTCCACGTAAACTTTTGACTTAACGTAACCCCAAAGAAAAAAGTCGAGCGGTGTGATAGCAATAGAGCCATTGTTTCATTGGCAATGTGGACCGGAGCGCCATCCTGTTGGAACCAAATGCTCGTCGAGATCACGGGCAACAATTTCAGGCAGCAAAAAGGCCGTTAACATGGTCCGATAGCGTGATGAATGATTCCACTAGCCCACAGACCGCACCAAACCGTTGTTTTTCTTGGATGTAATGGCAGCTGGTGAACCTCTTCGGGTTGAAATTCTCCCCAAATACGGCAATTTTGCTTATTCACGAAGCCGTGGAGCCAAAAGTGGGCCTCATCACTGAACAAAATTTTGGTCAAAACAAAGGATCTTCATCGATCTTACCAAGAGCCCATTCACTAAAACGGCGACATGCAGGAAGGTTATTCGGTTTTAATTCTTGCCTGAGTTGAATTTTGTATGCTTTCAAGCCGAGATCCAACTGTAATATGCGCCAGGTGGTTGAATACGACAGGCCAAGCGATCGGCGCCGAATCGATTCCTCGCGGTCATCGTGAACACTGTTAGCTACCGCCGCTATATACTCTTCACTACGTACTGGATGTGGTCGATTTGGTCGTGTATCATCAAACGATGAAAACTGGGCTTCAAATTTGGTGATGGTGTTACGAATTGTGGGTTCGGTGGGTCGATTATGTTGACCATAAGTCGATCTCAGCGCACGAAAAACATTCTTTGCAGAACGCTGATTTTCGTAGTACAATTGTACAATTTGCAAACGTTGTTCGGGTGTAAGTCTTTGCATGATGATTTGCCAATGAATACTGAACAACTTTGCCTTTGACAGCTGTCATGGATTACGCGTGATCTACACGAAAATCCCTATTGAAAAAAAAGGTCTTAATGAATCACCCTTTATGCAAGTAAGTTGCGATTCCGATAGCACCAAAAGAATGGCTCATAGTTTCAGAGTTTGAGGCTTCTTTGCTGTGGCAAAGTAAATAAAAATATTAACATTAATGTCAGAAAAAGTTTGAACTGCTTGCAGTGGACTATTCAACGTTTTTAGGCAAACTCTTAAAACTTTCATAGAGCATATCCTTTCTGAACTGACTTGGCGCAACTTGTTTTAGTTTTGATTGTCAGAACCTTTAAGTGAAAATGTAAAGTTCTAGAACGTAGCACTGGAAACTTGATCAACTCAACTCGGTAAGTGGCATGGAATTTACACGCATGGCTTGTGCCACACAAGCAAAACTTATCACTGCATTTGTGTAAGTGTCTCCATCGTTTTTCTCTCACTCTCTTTGTGTGTGTGTGTGTGTGGCTATCCCTCTGCTGTATGCATGTATGCGTGTAGTGTTAACAGCATTTCCTCTTCCGCTTGTCAGGCAAGCCCGACAGCTTGTTTTCAATTTGTTGTAATTTCTGTTTGCAATTTTCTTAGTACTTAAGTTTTGAGTTTAAGCGAAGCTCAGCACTAAAACATTTAACAGTGCACTTGTCACACTCACACACATTCTCACATATGGTGGCATAAAGGAGACAGCAAATGGATGACTTGACAGGTAACGCGAGGCAGCAACAACAACAACAGCAACAATATGGTATTGGAAGCTTGCAGAGTCGTCTAGACGGCGTCATAATCATTGGCACTACGTTACCGCAATGTGTGTGTGTTAGTGATGGGAGCGTGACTCATAATATTTCAAAAAAAAATCTTTTAAAGTAATCCAATTAGCCGAAAATAAGAACAGCTAGAGAAAATTTTCGAGATTTCATATATTTTTTTTTAGTCGCAAAAGAAAAAAAAATTATAAAAAAGTAATGTAAAATATTTTTTTTCGTAAGTAGCTGAACAAAGGCCAAATAGGTACAAAACATCAAAAATATTAACTAAATTTATAAAAGAATTTGCTGCCAAAAAAAATGATTAATCAAAATTTAGGCAAAACAAAAACTTTCGGAAAATTTAGAGCTTAAATTTTTTCCACCTATATTTTTATACCCACGTATGGTACCAAGGGTATATTAAGTTTGTGCAGTCGAAATGTTTAACATATAGAAGGAGACGTCGGGACACCCAAATTACCTAAAATATGATCGGGTGAATAGAGAAGTCGATATACCCATGTCCGTCTGTCCGTCTGTCCGTCCGTCCGTGTGAACGCCTAGATCTCGAGATGGTAAGAGCTAGAGTTACCAAACTTTCACAATAGATATATTATTATATTATATATCACATATTATTCCATAGGAGGCAAGTTTATTTTATTTTTTTGATATCGGGGATAAATTATATAGCTCCCATGGGGTGTTTGAGACGACCTCGACAAAAAAGCGTTTTAGATGAATAATTCGTTTGTTTATGAAGATATCGTAACCAAATTTGGTATTCGAAAGTTTTTATAGTTCTCAATCACTGTACCAAATTTGATCGAAATCGGTTGACTATATCATATAGCTCCCATAGGACCGATCGGACACAATAACTTTTTTAAAGAAAAATTCGCTATATTTCGTTTTTTAATAAAGATATCGTAACCAGATTTGGCGTTTGGAAATTTTTTAGACCACTTAAGCAATGTGCCAAATTTGAACAAAATCGGTTGACTATATCATATAGCTCCCATAGGTCCGATTTCCAAAAATCGATTTTTTAACAAAATTTGTTGTGTTTCGTTTGTTTGTTAAGATATTGGGACCAAATTTGACATTCGTGAGTATTTTATAGTTCATAAGCACTGTACTTAATTTAATCCAAATCGTTTGCCTAGATTATATAGCTCTCATAGGACCAATCGGTCCAAAAACACGTTTTTTTTACAAAATTCGATGTGTTTTGTTTGTTTGTAAAGATATTTAAAATAAATTTGGCGTTCAGATCTATTGTAAGGTATTTAAGCACTGCGTCAAATTTTATTGAAATCGGCTGACTATATCATATAGCTCCCAAAAAAAAAATTTTTGCTTAAAAATTCTTCGGTTTTTGGTTTTTTGTGAAGAAATCGGACTTTATTACAAGCTAGTGGTACAGGGTATCCTAAATTCGTCCGCGCCCGACTTTACGTACGCAATTTTTTTTATATATTCTTTTGAATCCTTTTCTAAATTTTTTTTATCAAATTCATTTTTTTAAATATCAGCATTACTAAACAGAGGATGTTTTACCAATTTCCATGAAATATTGACAAATTAAAACAAGACGGTTCGTCTTATTAATTCATAATTTTACCTTAATTTTGTATGCCCAACATTATTTATTGAATATGACAAATTTTTAACGGTGTGCCAAACATTACCGAATGTAAATTCTTTGTCTCTCCGACTTTAAAAACAGGTTGTATTTCTTTTAATAACATCATAATGAATTATGAAATGTTTAATTATATTTTACTCAATGCGAGAACAATTCAAATTGGCACATTGGCACGCAAGCTGAAAATCCGCTGCAAAAATCATGTCGTCTAAACCAGTTGAGACACTTTTAGGAAGTTGAAAATCCGATTGCAAGAAAAATCTTTAGGCTTTAAAATAAGTATTCTTATATGATGATTTATTTTAATAAAATAGACTGTAGTTCAAAGAAATATGTTGAGGCTTTAAAATAAGTACTCATATATGCTGATACGATATCGGAGAGCCGCGCCATATGTTGTTGAAGTTGGATTTTGTTGCCTGTATAGCTACACATTTGCCATATTTATGAAGAAAATTTTGATGATTTATTTTTTGTTCATAATATAACAAAAATTGTTACATCAGTAAATTTTTATAAAATAATCATCACTTAGCATTAGCATTTGAATAACTTTTCAATTCTCTTTTTTATCCCACATGTCTCAGGGAGGCAACTAGTGCATCTGAAGGGGCTGACAACATATTGTACATATACAGCATATATCCTGGTTTTCCTCTGATTTTGATATTTTACAAGTATTTATGGCTCTGAAGTTTTTTTAGAATCCTTGTTTCTTAATATCCTGGGCTTCTTCTGATATCTCCCCAATGAGTAGACAATTATATTCTATTAAAAATAGGCCATTTGCCAAAATTTTTTGAAGTTTGGGAGCTAGTTTCTTTCCCGGATATTTTTCCATTAGCAGCTCTGCAGTCTTAGTCACATATTCACCAAATTTGCTGCCGTTTATTTTTTCCTTGCAGTTGAGAATATTTAAAATATTTAAATTCTTTGCATAATTTATTGATCCACTCCAGTTACTTTTGATGTAGTTTTGAATTTGGCGTTGTGGGTATGCTTTCCTTAATTCTTTTAATTGGCAAAGGGCTGCCATCGTCAACAGCTTTTGTTATAGGCGTCCTTGGTTTTTCATCGTCCTTGATTTTTTTTATAGAACCTCCGAAAGATGATTCGTTGCTATATCGACTGTGGCATCTACAAGCTTTCTCTTTCGAGTAAAATTTGAGCACTCGTCCAAACATTTTGTTGGTCTCCCCCTGTTTCGGTGCATAGACGCCTGAGTTTCTTCTGATATATTTTCAATATGAGTAAGTCCTTTCAGCCAGTTTTCGTTTTTCTTACTAACATTTTCTTGCTTGCGATAAGAGTTTTGCCACTTTGTTTTTATTTTGACATAAATTAGACAAAGTTTGCTTTGTCCTTATCTTTTTTCTTCCAAAGATGAAAAAGTGGTCTAAATCTAGTCAAACAGGTAAATGGAAGTATTGAAAAAACTAGATATAAAGATATAAAGTTATATTTTCATCATTATATTTAAATTGCATAAACCTTTTCATAGAAATCAAGAAAATTTCAATTGGATGCATCGTTTTTTTACAAAACAACCTTAAACATGCCTTTTTATTCCAAAAATTTAGATTTTTTTATAGTCGAAAAAATACTCAACTTTGAGCGACTAAACTTTTCTTCCGAATTGAATACAATTTTTATATCTTGATCCCTGGAAAATTCTAAATCAGATGCATGTATTGATTTAATAAAACGATTACATCAAAATTTTGATTTTTGCATCGCTTTTGCAGCTGCCGTGCAGCGTTGGGTATGCGTGACACTATGCCATAGCTTATCTAGATGCTGATGAAATTCAAGCCTCTATATAGATTTAATTCTCTTAAAAAAAAATTTTGTATCACTTTGAATCTTTTAATTCCACTTACCTTAAAAAAATCACTGTGGCACATACTGTATAAGCTAAATACTTCTGGTTTTACACTTCTAAATGTTTTGGACATTAATTAGCTCCTTTCTTCAATTCTTTTGGAATTCGCTTTTTTTATTAAGTATTTAATTTGAAAAACTATTCTTGAGTACTTTTGAGTTGTATCGTTTAATGAAATTATGTTTAAAAGGAAATTTTAAAAACTCTATTTTTTTACTTTTTACGTATGAAAGCACTCACGATTATTCTCCGCTTAAATGCCACGATAAAAAATCACGCATTGTGCTCATCTCTATCGTAAATGTGCTACGGTTTGTGGGTGCGTAAAGGTTTGAACTCAAAAGCCAATGACCATAAATACAATGGCGGCGTCTGTCGGGTACTCAAGTAAATGTCTCGCGCCTCGAACTTCTATGGCTGCTAAATGGCAAATAAATCATATATAAGACACATTCTCACACATACTTTGACAAAAACTGTCACATAAAGTTATTCCAAAGCACTAATTGAAATTGAAATTGAATTGAAAAAAGTAAAATATTTTGCTGCTATTCAATATGAAACTTTTTAAATGCATTTAACTTTTTGACAGTTGCAATTTGTATGATCAGCAATTTGACTGACAGCATTGGGTTATAGATTTCTATTAAAAAATTGGTAGAAAACTTAACTTATTGCTATGGTCCAAGCCAAGCGGGCCTTATCTAAATGAAAAAATTTAAATTACTTTAAATAATGTGAAGTTAGACAACATTTAAAGCAAGTAAGCAGAGTATAAAAGAAAAACTAAATGTGCTCGATAAAATAAATAAAATTGTCATTTTATGCAAATGAAATTCATGCTAAAAAGAGGGAGAGATACAAGCCAAGTCAAGCAAGAGATGTGTATGGAACAGGCAACAACAAATATGCCAACAGAGAGCTACACACACACACAGTACAGTTCATTTGAGACGCCATTTTATAAATACATATATGTGTGTGTACGCACAAGCATATACTATATACAAGTATATAGGTACTATATATACCGTGCGTATAGGTCCACGCTTCATTGAGCAAATATGTATGGTGAAATGTTTGTGTGTATGTGTTAGTTGAAATGGTTGAGAAGAAGCAGCAGAAGACAGCTGTTAAAATGGCGTCTCATGTGATTCTTTTTATAATTACAACAAATGTCACATTTGTTGCATGCTTCATAGACTATGTATGGGTCAGTTCTTCATAAATCGAATACCTTTTGGAGGAAAATAAATTTTTTAATTAATTTAAATATTTCAGAAGAAAGTAACTTGACAGTTAATTGCTGCTTTCGGACCCTTTCGGGCAGAAAAGCAATGTTAAAAAGAAATAGTTAATTTATTCCGCAATTATCAATATTTGATATCCTTAAGGTAATTATTATGTTTCACCGAATATCATCAGAAGCAGAAAGCCAGCAACAAGGAAATGGCAAGTATAAAAGTATAAAGTATACAGCAAAATATAACGAATTCTTTTCACTTGAATTCATAAGTATTTTTTATAACGACAAAGATTTAAAATATGTTTTTTGTAATTCTCAAAAATTAAAAATGTATATCATTAATATTTTTGTTGTGGTTTGATTTTGCTTATTGAAAACATCACAAACATCTTATATAAAGAAAGCGCTGATGTGATCGACATTTAATCTAAAGAGATGATTTTAATACAGAGTGATTTTTAAACGTCTCAGCAGATTTTGTGTAATTCAAACCAAAATTGTCTACTTCTATTTTATTTGTATTTTATATGCACGAGGTGTGTTCAAAAAGTATCACGAACTTTGTGTTTTTTAAAAATTTTTATTTATTCATGAATATCTATTTTGTCGCCTTCAAAGTAATCCCCATGAGATATTATACACTTGTGCCAACGGTTTTTCCAATCTTCGAAGCACTTCAAAAAGTCATTTTTTTTATCTTGATCAGCTCTTCCTTCGATGCCGTCTTTATCTCGTCAATCGTAACGTAGCGTCGTCCTTTCATGGGCCTCTTCAGTTTAGGGAACAAGAAAAAGTCACAGGGGCCCGATCTGGGAATACGGTGGCCACGAGTCGTCGCGGACAGAGTCCAACATCTCATTAGAAATGTTCATGCGATGCTGTTTTTGGTCGAAATTGAGCAATTTTGGTACAAATTTCGCGGCGACCCGTCTCATGCCCAAATCATTGATAAAAATCGAATGGCACGAGCCAACAGATACGTCTAGGTCCTCAGCAACTTCTCTAACGGTGTTTCGACGATTGGCCAATACCATTTTCTTCACTTCATCAATTTTTTCGTTTGTTGTTGAAGTGCTCGGGCGTCCGGCACGCTCTTCGTAGTTCACATCTTCTCGGACTTCTGAGAACATTTCGTACCACCGATAAACGTTGGTTCGGTCCAAGGCAACTTCTCCGTATGCCACAGTCAACATTCGGAATGCATCCGCGCACTTAATATCGTTTTTCACACAAAATTTGATACAGGTTCTTTGATCCATTTTTTTAAATAAGTAAAAATCGAAGACGAGCCAAAATACGTGCAAGCAAAGCAGCTTTCAACAATTAAGTGAACATTCAAAATGGTCGAGCTTGTCGGCATAAGTGAGAGACATGAGTGCTAACATAACGCCACAAAAAAATCGAAATTCGAATATACGTAACCCGCGAAAATTCAAAATTCGCGATACTTTTTGAACACACCTCGTATTATATACACAGAAATCTCCCTCGATTTTGGGCCATGTGCATTATGGGCCATATTTGGAAGCTGATTCTATAGTGGGATGTATTGTTCCTTATCCTTTGTGCCTGAGAATTAAATTTTTCCGCTAACAATGTTCGGCAACGAGTTTTGCAAAAGCTTTAAAGACTATGAAGAAGTAGAATCTGTAGAGAACTTATTCTGTTCTTGTGAAGCTCTATGTAGACGCAAGAAAAAGCTTTCGGAAAATTACCTATATTATTATTATATTTCCGTTCTGTCTATTTCTGTCAGGATGGGCTTCCTTTTAAGAATACTTTCCTAAAAAAGAAAATGAATAGAGATTCGAGCGATATCACAATAGGTCTAGGCCTAATTGAAATGGCTTTTTAATCCAACTACCGCTATAACCTAACCTAACCTTTCAATATGTCGATTCCAATTTCTACAGAATAAATTTGAATATTTTCCCCAAACATATAATAGCCCTACGACTCATCGGCTAAATCATTCTGGGATGGAAGCTATTTTTTTACTTTTAGCACTAAATATCGCTTTAAGACCATATTTAATATCATTCAGCAAAATTTACACAAAAATTATGTAAAACTCTAATAACCAAATAAAGTCGCCTTTCAGTATAAACCACCCACTAACTTAAACTATAATGAAAATGCTAATGAAAATATAAATTATAATTCTAGACATGTACAAAAATGTTGAATTTAATATTCGCGATAAAATCGCCAACAGCTTAAAGGGCTTCAGATTAATTTAACCATTTAATAAAGTTTCTCTTCTGATTTTTAAAAACTTGTGCTTTATGCTGTTGTGCGCTTTTGCCCCTTTAGCTACAGTTCCATCAAGTTGCTAAAGTGACTTTTTGACATTCACATTCATCACAAACTTTTCGAACATTGTCACGCTAGAAGAAAAAAGATAAGCAGCACGTATTTACTTAATTGTGCACTTAATTCGTCGCAATTCATATGATAATTAAGTCAACTTATATTATAATTTTGTAAGTTTAATTTAACAACAAAAAAATCGTTTATTACGCCACATTAAAAGCTCCAAAATTGAATTATTTGATCCCACAACTAGGTGGCAACTCTTAAGTTTTGTTGGTTTTGCTCGTTGATATGGAACAGTAAATTTTACTAAAGATTTTGTTAAAATTTAAATCATAACTTAAATAAGTGTATATGTATGTATGTATGTACTTATATTTCTATGTGTACATAAGTTACATAAACTTACGGCTCGCCTTGGACTTGGCTAAAATCAATGTGCGAAACGTGCTAATTGCAACAGCTGTGCAAATGTGTGCGATGATATTTGATAGTTGACCATCATTAAACACGCACACACACACACACACACATACACACACACAAAACTAATTGTCAGGACATGCAAAACTTTTCCTCAAACAGCTTTCGGGATAGACAATTTTCTGTGGCATACTTTTAGGAAGCCGCTTGAAAGCCTCTGATTGTGCGTGTCCTCTGAGAGTGTGTGAGTGTGTTTGTGCGTGGGTGTGTGTGAATGTAAGAGTGTCGTAAAAAATTGAAGGACTCGCAGCCGTAACACGTAATGAGATAATTCAAAATGATGTTATTGCTTTATTTATAGCCTTACATAAAAACTGCCAGACGCACTTTGTTGTTCAATCTTCTACTTCAAGTGCAGAAAAGTAAGGCATTTTAAGGAGTTTGTTAAGCGTTAGAAAAATGTGTGTTACTTTAAAAGAAAAACAAAACTATTTTATTTATTTGCTTTAATTTTTCGAAACAGCTAACATTTTGAAAGCATTTTATTTTTTAAATCTTTTGCTTTAAATCATTTTTGAACAAATTTGTGAATTTCTTATAATAATACTCCGACTTTGAAGTGGATGAAGATATATGCGTTTGCTATTGAGTTGAAAAGCGGTACAAAGCTCAACTGACTGGAGCGTGAACACCCTTTTTGCTAATTTTCCACATGATTTGCCAAGTTTGTGCCTCTTTCCAGATTTTATTTATTCTCAACAGTTTCCTAAAAAAAATCACGTTACAGTCTAGTGACTAATATTACGTTTTTATATTTTGTAACATAAGCCATTTAAAGAGCATGCAATCTTCGGCGCTTAAAACTCAACTGTGCAGTATCTTTGATTTTTTTACTATTACCTTTACCTATAACCTTTTTATACTCACGTAGCTTCAAAGCCCCTGTAGTGATTTCTCTCACGCACTTTTACAGCCTTATATACAAAACTTCATTTGTTAGCACAAAGGACAAAGGAATGCATCTAGGATAACATAAAACAAAGCTGTGACAAACACAAGTAGAAGACAGGAACGTAAATCTTGTTAGCCAAGGTATGGAATATTCCATAAGTGCCTACATAAAGCTTTGACGCTGTCTGGAGCTATTTGACTAAATGAGCTATAATTTTGATAGAACTCGTTGAGTTTGAGTAATTGGTAGCATATACTTTACGTCCTATAGATAAAATGATTATATTATTTACTACATGCGGTTTTATGTTAAATCATTACTCATACGCACAGTTGCTCCGGCTGTTGAACTTGAATTGAAGCAAATTGTAGACAAAACGCATCAAATGTGAAAGGAAATTATGGCCAGCATATAAGTCTTTGCTTTGTACAGGAATCAAATAGCTTCAGAATAATGTCAATGCACTTGAACTGAGGACCCAATTTCCAACAGATGAATGTATATAAAAAGAAAGCATGAAAAAGAAGATTTTGAAAAAAGATTGATTTTGTGTGCATTGTTGCTTTTTTTTTTTTGAGGTCATTTCTATTTTTTTAAGTTTAAGCTTAAATAAGTATTATTACTGTATTAAGTAGTGGTCTGTGGCTCGAGGCAATAAAATAATTTTATGCAACAGCAACATAGTCCTTCAGACACCAAATGATACTCAGTTATGTTTAAGCAAAGGCGCACAGTGGCTGAAGGGGGCCCGGGGCAGAATATTGTGGGGATTATAAATTAAATAGGAATAAATCGAACATATCAATTTATTATTGTTTATAATAATATAATTTTTAATGTCACTGTACAGTTATCGTGACATAAATTTTACATTTCAGAAAGTTGAATAAACAATAATTGTTACAAAAATTTAATGAACTTTTCAATAATCTTCTCAAAAGTGATTGAACCCGCCTTTTCGTGCTCCATGTTGATAATCATTAGGGGATTTAACGTGTCCTCGCCCATGATGGATCTCAATTAATTTGATTAGAGCAAGTTTGCTAAGGGTTCTTTCTCCGGAAGAAACAGATGGTGGCAAAACAAGTAAAGGTCTCAATGCGATACATACTTGTGGCAAAACATTTTCATACCCACACATAGATATGAGGTTCAGTAGCTCCAAGGCAGAATTGGTATCCCATTTTATTACTTCGCAAATCCTATGCAACAAATCGATTTCGTCTCGCAGATCACCCTCAACAAAATCATTTTTCAGTGCACTTGCTGCTGTGATAGATGGCTCTTGAAAATCAGCTCCGGCATTTTCATATTCATGTGCAGCGTATTCAAGATCACTCACACTACCCTGTGGCTCAATGATAGATGTGATGAGCTTCAACAATTCTGATATCCTAGAATGCAGCTCGCCGAGCTCAGAACTTTAAAGCGTTCCTCAGGGCTCTCCAATACATGATCTGTGCCTGATTCTACATCATGAAATCGTTTTTTCTTTCGAATCCGCTTTTGGCTTTCTCTGAGCTCAGGTGTTATCTTTAAATTTGATGGAACAAATTGAGCTTCTGTCAGAATTGCTATCCAAGAATCTCTCAAGCGACGTACGTTAGTCAAAAATTGATCAACACTGCGAGCTGCTTGTTCCATCGTTAATTTTGGATTTTGTAGAATTTTGTTTGTGATGTCGAGGCATTGTAAAACTTTGTACCAAATGGTTGTCAAAACGATGAAGTCGCAAGACTGAAGCCACTTGAACGAAGTAGCAACGTCTACATGAATTTTTGGTAACAAATCCATTTCAAGAACTTTTTCTAGAGAAGCGACAATACCTTGATAGATATTAATCAATTTGCGAACAACGTCATTCCTAGCACTCTTTCAACTCATAGATATTGCATGAAGAGACAGTTTCGCAGTTTCAATTAGAACCTGGTTGGGCTGAGAGCGATTATCTTGTAGAGTTTTCAATCGAATGGATTTTTTGCTTGTGCTAGTACGCAATAGTTTTTGCAAATTTGTCTCTAGGCGATAGCGACCGTCGTAAGTAGTGTCGAGTAGTGAATCCTCTTTATATTCCGAATTGTCAAGGTCCTCCGCTTTGGAAAATTTTATTTATCATGTTTTTCAGACTTCTCCGATTTCACAGACGCAGCCTTTGTTTATCCCCCAATGATACGACTCCAATTTGAGTTATACACAAGCAATTGTCAAATTATTCAAACATTCAAATATGCGGAAGAGAGAGAGAGAATGACGGGCCAGACCGAAACATCAAATAAATTCTTAAACTCTCATCTGAAAAAAATTACTACGATTTAAAACAAAAATTGCCATAAATTCTGACAGAATTGATCAAAGTGCCTCCGAAAAATGACTATAAACTTTTGGCATCGATGCCAAGGTGAAGCTAAACATATCCGTCCCCACAGGAAAAAATAGCGTCAGTATAACAGATATAGCGGTAATTGGGTTTTGAAAGTATGCTGTGTATAATATATATAGTATGCTTCTATAATAGAAATGAATGTTTCATGAAGATGAAAGCATCTGAAGATGCTTTACCATAAATTAGGGTATAATTTCAGAGAAAAAACGATACGATCTCTTTTTTTCCATCGGCTTGAGCGGGACAACCTTGCCACCAAATTAACCCACTTGCCCAGTACAACTGCAGGTGTAGCTCAGCTTGGTCCAGAATAAATTTTTTACTATTAGACCACGTACAAATTTGTTTCCCTAAATGGTAATCTGCTTATTTAGCTGTTATTCTTCGAGCTTAAAAGAGAATCCGCCTTATCTAGAATTACATCTATCACCTACTCCATATAAACAGCACGCCAAATAGCATTTCTTAGTGTTGGTGAGAGTGAAAGTCGAGCCTTATCCGCTATTCTAACAAAGCAAGCACCTTGTAGAAAAATAAGGAAGATATTTTTCATCTGACAACTTTTCTAGTCCTCATAACATAAGTATGTATTTTCATGCATTTGCATGAAGATATATGCTGTATTCAAATACAATTTGATAGTTATACTTACTTATGTTAATAGTTATATTGGGTGATTTTTTTGCTTTTGACAGATCACGCGTGAATCATGTTTTGTGTCATTGTCAAACTTATTCAGTTTGGTCTATAATTTATCCATGCATCGACTTACGAATGAACATCGCTTGCAAATTATTGAATTTTACTATCAAGATTCATGCTCAGAAAGTGCATCGCGCACTTCTTCCAATTTATGGGCCTACTGAGGGAGCTATTCGAAAGCATGCGACTAAATTTCCAGCCCAGCTTACATTATTGGACATAAAACTATTAATACGCATACGTAGAGTGAGGACCGAAGAAAATATTGCAGCTTTACCCGCCAGTATTAGTGATGACCGTGAAATGCCGATTCACCTCCGTTCGCAGCAATTGGGCCTATGTTACTCCACTACGTGGAAAATTTTGCGAAAGGATTTGTGTTTAAACCCTTATAAGATGCAACTGGTGCAAGAATAGAAGCCAGACGACCTGCCACAACATCTAACATTTGCTGAATGGGCTGGGCGCTTTCAAAGTTGGAGGAAGATCCACATTTTTATCGAAAAATTGTGTTCAGCGGTGAGGCTCATTTCTGGTTGAATGGATACGTCAAGAAAATTGCTGCATATGGAGTGAAGACCAGAAGCATTGTAAGAGCTACCAATGCATCCCGAAAAAGTCACGGTTTTGTGTGGATTATGCGCCGGTGGGATCATCGGGCCGTACTTTTTCCAAGACGACAATGACCGGAACGTTACTGTGAAAGACGAGCGCTAACGTCTGATGATTGGCGACTTTTTTTTGCTTAAATTGGAAGAATTGGGCATATCTGACATGTGGTTTCAACAAGATGGTGCCACATGCCCAATTAAGAGCCGCCTTCAGTGAACAGCTTGAGGCCCGTCAATTGGCCGCCTACATCGTGTAATTTAACGCCTTTGGACTATTTCTTGTGGTGTCATGTTAAGGCTCATGTCTACAGGGATAAACCAGCAGCGAATGACGCACTGGAAGCCAATATTGAAGCATTTATTCGTGAAATACCGGTCGATATGCTTGAGAGAGTGTGCCAAAATTGGACCTTACGCATGGAACATCTGAATCGGAGCCGCGTCCTACATTTGCATGAAATCAGCTTCAAACATTAAGTTATATTGATCGTTCTATCGATTCCAATAAAGATTTCATCAATTTCTTCAAATTTTTTGGGTTTTTTTTTTTAAATTAAATATTATACCTCTTAAAAAATCACTCTTTATTTATAGGACCTATAAAAAAAGAAAGTCTTTGATGGATAATTTGGTTGACTATATCATATAGCCCCCATAGGACGGATATATAGAATAAACATTTTCGGTACAAAATTCGTATATTCATGTTAAGCTTATGAAAATTCCTTAACCAAATTTCACGAATAAACATATTTTTGCAAAGTTTTGGTATAGACTATCCTTCGACTTCTTTGTCCGACGCAAACATACGTCATCGCTTTTATTTATTTCCATTCTCGGTGGTTTCGGATGCGAATACTCTTATTGTTCTTAGTTTTGCAAAACGTAACCTCGTTTGGTATGGGTCCAGCTTAAAATTGGTGGATATTGTGTTGATGCCTATGAAGAGCAGGAGATTGTACTTCAGTCTCCCATTTCATACCATTTTTACCAATGAAACAACTATCACTTTGGGGCTCTTCTTTGCAATTCTTCTTCAGCAATTGAACGTATTCTTTTCAGGCCAGAAGTTATTGTCCCTCTCTGAGCACCATTTGCAAATAAATCTTCTTTATTGCTATCATCTTTATTATTATTTCTGCTTTGTATGTATGCCATTTCTCAAAGCCGTAGACAAATGTGCTTAAAAGTTAACACTATTACAGAAACACAAAACACTTTACAAAAATCACAGCTAGTAAGGTCCTGATTTAATGCCCAACAGACTTAAGTTATAACCTACTCGTCTCTAGAATAATGATTATAATAGATACGGTAATAAAAATGCAGATAGCAAACTAAAATATTTTATTTTTTATATGTTATCATCTAATATATCCAGCCAAAAGCAAGTGTCCTTCCGAGAGTGAATTTTTTCAAATAATTTTTTCTTTTTTAATTTATATACATATAAACTTTATTTAATATTAGGTAGCAAAACTTTAAAAATTAATGCAATTAAATTGTAAATTTGCAAAATTTACGATATAAACATACATAAAATGATAAATAAAGTGTTAAATTTATTTTAAAGTTTTAATTATAGAAAAAATTATAAAGTATTAAATTTAATTTGCAATATTCAATTTAATTTAAAGTATTAAACTTAGAATTTTTTCCATGTTTATATCGTTTTAGCAAATTTACGTTTTAATTGAATTAATTTTAAACGTTTCGCTGGAATAACATTAAAAAAATGAGAAAAATTGCAATAGCATTTACTAAACAAATTATTTATAATAAAAAAAGTAGATCATTAAATTTAAATAGTATTTTTATTAATACAGGTTGAAGCTTTTTATCCCTTAGGCGACAGTTATCGAATAATTTTGATTTATATTGATTTAATTTTTAATAATTAAATTTTATATATTAATGACGTTTGTAGTTTGGGCGTCACTTGCCCCATTCCACATTCATATAATTAAAACAACTTGAAATTAAAACTTAAAAGACGCCAGCAGAAATATCTTCTAAACGGCTAAACCTTTAGTTTTGTGTCTGTGCATATTCTTTAATAAAATTAAAACTTTGGATAGCAGCACGAGCTTAAACTATGCCAACGATAATAAACTTCAAAGCAATGCGGACAATATGGCGCCTTGAACTGAAAGGAAAACAAAATTTTCACTCAAATCGCTTGAGAAAAAATATTTTAAATGCACTTTGTTATTATTTTATTTGATACACTGTAATTCTAGGGTATGCTAGATTTCTTAGTTTGCAGTGTTGACGATAACTACATAAAACGATGTTATTTTCAAAAAAAAAAAAAAACTTTTATTTGGTACAATAATATTAATATATTTAAAGCGCTTTAATTTTAAAATTTTCATATGGCTGCTTAGCCAGAATATTTTAACATAAATAACGATTTCTTTCATATCAATATGTGCTGACCACAATATCTTATAGGCTTTTTACACTGGGGCGCATTTGACATTTCGCATCTGCCGCCTCAGATGCTACGTATGAATCTGCCGTTCCGAAAGTTTCAACATCATTCCTGCATCTTGTGCAAATGTTCCTATCTTATTGCGTCCCGATGAGAAATTATTCGATTATTTTTCTGTGCAACACTTTTTTTGTCATTCACTGCGACAAAATGTAAATATTGTCAACGTAAAAGACTGGCAATTTTGAAATGTCAAAACAAAATGGAACCGCCAAGCACTTGTAAGTAAAAATGCAGAGCGGCACCTCTTAGATTTATGGTTTGACCATATAACTGATCTAAGAGGTATGCGCAAAAACATGCATATTTATAGTGAAATGGCATGTTGGAGCTTATAGAAAAAAAGTAATAATAAATAAGTATATAATGTAGTAGTTTAAATAGCTCCAAGTAAAATATGTAATATATTTATAAAAAATACTTTATCAAGGGTTATTTTTGGATAGAAAAAAATGAGTTTACCTTTAACACAAACCACAACATTTTTTTTAGACGCATAGTAAATAATTATATGTTATCCAAATATTTATTTTCTTATTTATATATTTATAGGTCGTCATAAACTGCATCGCATATAAACAAGTGTTTTTGACCTATTCCGTCCGCAACATTAGCGGGGAATTGTGCTTATGGAATACCAACAGCTCAACATTTTATCTGGAAGAAATTCTCAAAGGTCATAAACAACGCAATACGGCTTTAGCCTGGAAAGGCGAAAGTCTATGTGCCGGTTCAAAAGATGCACGAATCCTGCAGTGGGTATGGAATATTCATGGGAGCCACCAAGCAGTCTACAGAGGAAATAATGTATTCTGCAATTTTCAAAAGATAGCAAGTATATGGCCAGTAGCGCAAAAGACCAAAAAGTTGTGTTTAACCCGTCAAAAACACGAGAATCAAGCGAAGATATTGCAATTGAGCAGTCGGAGAATATACAGAATGCACCAAAAAGACAAAAATTAAAATAAATAAATTCAGAAATAAACAAAAATAATTACAAAAACACTATAATAAATAAATAGTAAAAACCTGAGTATTTAACGCATGACTTGCTTAAGTCAGTTGCGAATTACAAGCAAACTTTGACAAAAATTCAGCACAAAAGCACACTACAAAAATTACCCCGCATAAATAATGTTAGACAAACATTTTTAGCAAGTAGAGAAAATCAAATAAACGTGTACAAATATATTTAAAAAAACAAAAAAAAAAAAAACCATTTTCATCAAACATGTCTAGGAACACTCGCACATAAGTCATCTTTAATACAATAAAAAACTAAATTGAAATCACTGCATGCGTTCGGGAGTTATGATGCCATAGACAAACAGACAGACAGACAGACACGTCAAACTTATAACACCCCTCTTTTTTTGCGTCGGGGGTTAAAAATACATTTAGAAATACAGGCTTGGCCTTTTCTGCTTAGACTATGTATACATTCGAAAGTAAAAAAAAAAATAGAAAAATTGTAAATTTAATTTTGGGGAAAATTTTACAAAAAAACCTCTGAATTGTTAAACTTAAAAGTATGGATCACAAGAAAAATTAAACGGCCTAGTCATTAGTTTTTCAAAATAAATTTTTGGTATCAAAATAGCTTGCTGCAGATTTTAGTGTTGTTTTAAGGGGCACACCTAGTGTGAAATTTTCAAAAAATCGATTTTTTTTTCCTTATTTCGATAGGTTATACCTTTAAAAATAACATACTAAAATTTTAAATCGACACTTAAATAGTTTTTGAGTTACAGCCATTTAAAAGATTAGCCGCTCTATAACAGTGAAAACGATCATTTTATCTTTGAACGCGTTTTTCTCGAAACAGCATTTTTCGAATTTGCTGGAGTGATTACTCGGAGACAAATGATCCGATCGCTATCAAATTTTTTTGCATCTCCTCTATATAGTTCTCCATACGATGACCCTCCAGTTTTTTGATCTGATCAAAAATTTTGGGAAAAATTTAATTTTTTTTTTCAACATACCGCTATTTCGTCAATTTTTGATTTTTTTGTTCGCCCGAGGGTCATCGTACAGACAATATGTTTTAGTTTAACGAGAATTTTTTTTTTATGTTTTATCAACGGAGAAGGCTGCAATCACTTTTTTTTTTGGCGCCGCCGGAGATCGCGTGTCATTTCAAAAATATTTAATATTTTATTTCAAAAATTTTACTGTGTATTCTCAAAACATGTATAAATATACCCTCAAAATTTTAAATAGATGGATTCACTAGTTTTTTTTTTAATTCCCAAAAATTTCCTTTTTTTAGGTTGTCACACTAGGTGTGACCCTTAAGCTCTTAAACGGCTGTTGTAACTGCTAGCGCCAACAAGCCGCAAAATTGGAAGAAAAAAATTATTAGCTTTTAGCTTATAATTGCTACGTACCAGAAACTTAACAACCTTTATCAGTATCTAGTTTGGTTTTGTCTTGACTCTACTTGGTGCTGTTTACTGGCCTTAAATTAATCATCAACTTATATTCCTTTAAATTAAATTCTGTTCCTCACAAGATTAAGAGGTAAGCGATTAATTAGTATTAAGTTTTCCATTTTCATTTCATATGAACACTTAAATGTAAGAGACCTTAAAAATTAGGAGTTAAATTTTTGACCAAATGATTTTTTTTCTATTTGCATCTATATCTGGCTTGAGTTTCTCTAGCAAAACTTTCAAGTTCAATAAAACACTTCAAAAAATATAGCAAAAAAAAATATTTTAATTTGGACCAATAATTTGTTAATATTTTCACATGCCTTGCTCTCACTAACCATAGACCCTTTTCCCAAATTTTCAATATAAAATTCATATTAACAAAAATCTTAGGCAGGATATCCCACTGTCACAAACTACTTCGACTAATTCACTTTTCTTGCCAAGGCGATGACGTTAAACTGCTTAAAATGCTTTAAAGTGCATTCATTTCAATGCAAATATGGAGCATTAACTTTGGCTGTGATTTTTTTTTTTTAGCAGACGACATACATAAGGATTCAAATTTACATAATTGCAAGGAGTCAGGCGAGGCGGCAGCACAAGCGTTTAAAGAGGCTCTTCGTGGTTCGTGTATATATAGTGAAAGATTTAATGAAAAATGCAGCGCACTTGGCATATTTAGCGATTTTTCAACATTTTTCATCATTTCCCATGATTTTTCATGCGTCTCTCATTGTGCAGCCTTAAATCAGTGCCAAGTGTTGTTGCTGTATCTGTGACACGCACAAGCAGAGGCTGAAAAATGTTTACACATTTGCAACTTGCGCTGAAGGTCGCCACCGAACACCGAACAACGAACCAAACTGTAAAAGTTGCCGCTATGGTGATAACTGTTTCTACGCCTGCTGCACGCATAAAATTCCATGCAACATGATTTAGGCCCTTGGCTCTGAGTAATTGTCTTAGGGCTGAGGGTGAGGTGTGAGGTGTGTGGCATGATATGCTGTGAGCAGGCCAATGGCGGACGGCCTGTGGCATGGCTTTAATTTAATTTATGCAACAACCACAGCAACAACATTAGCCAACGTCAAGAGCCATTTAGTAGCCCCTTTAGCCAAATTAAATGCACTTGGTGTTGTAGTTGTTGTTGTCGTTGTCAACGTTGTTGCTGCAGCTGCTCTAAACTGAATTTATTATTATGGCCACACAATGTGTTTAGTTTTATATGGCCACAAGAACAATAACAACAATTGTTGTAAGCAGTGCACTCTAAAGAGTAATGTTTATGCGGCAGTCCATTTCTTTGCCAAGTTATTTAATGTGTAATTACAGTGAAAAATCTTGTTAAGATAGCATGAAAAGCATAACGAATTGCTTTTTGTATTATTATATTTTTTTTTAACTAAGTAACTACTTCAGAAGTTGCAAGCAAGTAGCAGCAGTAGCTTAGCTATGCTTCATTGAATTCATAAGCATCTTTAGCCAAAGCAACCAGAATAAATCTCAAGATAACTCAGATAGTCAGTCATTCCGTCCGTCCGTCCGTCCTTCAGTCAGTCAGCGAGTCAAAGATGTACTCATAGACAGCAAGCACTGCTTACTTAGATAAAAAGAGATTGTATAGAAACTGAAAATGTAATGGCAGAAATATAAACTTTAGCCAATGGCTGACATAAAAAGAAATGGCGAACATGGATAAACTGAAAAAAAGTGTGAAAAACAGTGCCCGACAATGGTATACCCTGCAGTTAATATAGTCGAAAAAATTTATGATCACTTGTACTTAACTTAAGTACTTACATCAACTCCAACTGCTTGTATGCAATCTTACAAGCAGTTGCAATTTAAAAAATCTTTTTTTTTATAGAAAAATATATTGTTGGGAAGTTACGTTTAAAGTACTACTGCACATAATTTTATAATTTTTTTTTAACAGATGCACTTTATGCATTTATTCCGATAGCCAAGCTGCTATTAGGGCATTGTCTTCTGGGATCATCTCCTCCAGGATGGTCAAAGAATGCCATAACTACCTCCAAACCCTGTCCGCCCGGAACAATGTCGTGCTATGTTGGTGCCTGGACACTCGGTAGTGAAGGGTAATACGATCGCTGATGATCCTCCACCCTGACTACATCTCCTGCGCCGTTTTGTGGTATTGGTTGAGCCACAATCAAAACCATGATAAACACGTGGGCTGCACGAGAATATAGGAGATACTGCTTCTCCCTTCTCCCTTCGCCAAGCAAAAGTGCTTGTCAAACCTCTGGATGCGATACAGATAAAAGGTTTTGGCAAAGCGGACCTAAAGCTCCTTGTAGCTTACCTATCTGGCCATTACACTGTTAGATACCATATACAGAAAATTGGCTTATTGGACTCTTCAGAGTGCAGGCTCTGTCTAGAAGATGATGAAACCACCAGACATATTTTCTGTGACTGCCCAGCGCTGGTATAGGACAGACCCTCTCATATGGGAAAGGAACGGATAAGTCCCTTCCATCTTAGGTCAAAAAGACCTACTGCTATTCATGTGGTAAGCAGAAAGTCTTTTGCTTTAATTTAAGAGTATGGAACAAAAGACTCTTTGGTCGCAGTGCCCCATCTCTTTGTGAGGAACCTTTTTTCGGAAAAAAAAAGATACACATTGCCCAAAATTCACTAAATATATCAAACTTCACCTGAAGACATTTTTTTTGATATACCATGTCTCATGAGTGTGGCACTAATTTCTTATACTCTGGACGTTAAATCAAAATTTTATATGCGTCTTTTCACAACTCTTAGTAGAAATAGTGTTAAAGCTTTTTATGCTGATTTCTTTTGTCAAACCTTAACTCTCTTAACTGTATTTTACACATTTTGCTAAAAGAAAATATCTACCAGTATGCGGTACAGTGACATCTTTTCAGATATAAATTAAATGCCTAAAAATTTTGGTACCTCTTTGTTCTGTTTCCAACTGGTAAGCAGTGCGCTCGTAATGCAAGCAGCCCAATAAGCAGTTGGGCTGATACAAACAAGTTCCATTGAACTCAATATAATTCTAGTTGCTTTGCTTCACTCTAATTTTTCCGCATTTCCTTAATTGTGATATAACAAGTCTTTTCCAAGTGTTTTGGGGGCGATATGGTCTCCGATTGCTTTGGGGACTAAAATCCAAAATTAACTTTGCGATATCCGTAGCAGGTTTCTGTGCGACGCAGCCATTTTAATTTATGGTTCAAAATTTCTTTTGTAAAAGGAGGTTGGCGGATTTTAAACCAGAGATGACTATTTGATATGGTGTTCAGCCAGAATACTCCTAATGTGCGCCGGAGACAACGATTTACGAACGACTGGCAGAGATGTTCTGGCTTTCACTGCGATGGAGCAGAATAGACTTTACGTTGGTATTAAAGTGCCGAGCTTTTGGGTTTATGTATATGTTACGTGATCTCCAACCTAGGTTGAGTGTGCCGTAAGCCTGCTTGACATTGGAGAGCATAAATTCTATACCTTGCTGACTTCCACCATTATTGGAAATGTAACTTTCAAAATTGCAAAAACATTCAACGTCTACGATTTTATACACATACATATAATGTACATTTTTAATTTAAACTTCCAGGGGTTTTCCAATCGATAATTTTTTTTTATTTTGATTTGGTTGACATCTTTGCAAAATTTCCCTTCGATTTGTGACTGGCCTTTAGAGCATTCGGCGATTCAGCTTTCATTACCTACATCGAGTCAAAACTGTGTCCTCGGAGCTGTCTCTTGAGTTTGTTGAATAGAGAGAAGTAACAGGAGGAGCCAAATCAGGTGAAAAAGCAGGTTGCGCAACGATATCTGTTGAAGTTTTGGGGAAATGAGAGGTTGGACTTTTCTGTAGCACGATTCGGCACTCAAAATCGCCTGCACCGATCCAAATAATATGCCCCAACTATCGGCGATGTCTAATAGTCAATCAACGATTTCCAAATACATTTTCTTTGACTTTTTTGATAATTTGCTGCCTTGAACTCGTTATACCACTTGCAAACATTTTTTGAAGACAAAATCTGATCCCCAAAGGCTATCTGCAGCATTCCCAACGTATTTTAATATTTTGACGTACAATTTTGCACAGTTGTCACGAATAGTTCAAAATAGTCACTAAAGTATAAATTAAAAATTCTCCTTTCAATTTGATCATCGTTCCTAAATCTACACACTATAGACTCTTGATCAGTACAAAGAGAAATATATTACATACTTGCTTTTAAAGAACTTTTGGTTTTCAAAGCAATTTTATGAAAAACAAAAACTATTTCTATTTTCTATAGTTATTTACATCATTTCTTTAAATTGTTTCTTTTCCTTGAATTGAAACAACGTAATTTTGAAAGAGTTTTTCTTGATTTCGATTTTTGTGCTGTACTTACCAATGATGAGCACAATTCGACGGGGTGTTGTTAAAATAAATCCACATTAAAACGAGAAAACTAGGTCCTATGTTCCACCTTGGAACTCTAGGAAATATATATAAAATGAGAAAATGCTTACATTAAAAAGATTTCTGAAGTTTACTCTTGGTAAGTGATTTACATTATAATTTTTTATAAATTTAAGAGTAAAGAAAGGGAACACTGCTTAGATACCTACTAATAAGCTTCTTTTACGCCAAATTTTATGTTATATTTAGAAGCGAATTTACAATTTATAGAAATGTTTAGCAAAATACGCAAATATATTGCACAAATTCTAAAAGCCTTGATTCTGCAGCTTTTTTTCTGTAAATTCTTCTAGAAACTTGTTGGACGTTACAAACCTCTAGAGCCATCTGTAATACCGTACTCTGCTTAAAGTATACAAGTCGAATAAAAGCAAAGTGTGGCAGTTATGGCATCTTTGACAACTTCAACTGGTTCTTCATCTGCTCGTCAAAAGTCAATTACATGAATGCGACACTTTCAACGTTCAACCAACCACTCACAGCTCTAATTAGCGTAACATACTTTTGGGAGTAAGTGTGTCAAGTCTTGCTGCCAACAGGCGCCCGCACATGGCTCAACAGATTTCCGTCATACACACCATATTGGCATAGGCAGGCGGCAGCTACTTATGCTATGCATAATATCAACAGCTTTTAAGAGCAGCCACTTTATAGACGCCCAAAACGGCTTCCATCCATCCAAGCAGCCAGATTATTAATTGGAATGCAGCATATTTATGCTGGACTAGCATAAACTTAAATACATTTAAGGTTTGCCTTTTGGGCTTGGGGCATAAATAATTTTATTGATTGGATATGAAATTGCGCGTTAACCGCAAGTTGAATTTATCATAAAGTCGCTGGGAACACTAGCTCTGGCTCCAGGCACACAGTATAAGGATCTCTAGGCTCTTTGGCATTTGTTTGCTTACGTTTTTATTGCCACAACATTAAACATTTATATCCGCTATCAATTTCATTGCCAGCGTAATCGCATTGATGCTGCAGCTCCAAATTTTCCGGCGAAACCTAATTTAATTTACCCCAAAAAAGCAGCAACAAAAAGGAACTGTATAGGCCAAAGGCAGCGGATGTATCCTGCGTTGGCTGCACTGGCAATAAAAACGTTAAATTTGTTTATTTTTCCATTGCTCGGCTTGGGTTTTTATTGCCGCCAGGCAACAATTCGATTTAAAAATCGGTCTGCTCTGCTACACTTAACGTGCTGTTTAGTACGGGCCTACCAAGTGGAGTAGCCCACCTCCCATCCAAGTGCCATACTTAAAAGGGCACCTTTTGAGCGTCCTTTGTTGGCATTGTTTTCAACTGGGTGCGCACATTTTTCGCTGTCTGGGCATGCAGCAATTACTGCAAACGGCAACGGAGTCAATCCCAAAAAGAAACCCTTATCAAAAATGCCGCTCTAATGAAGTGTGCCAGAGCACCAGTACGGACCAAATGAACTGCGCCAAAGATTAAAGCGAAATTAAATAGCCAGCAAATTGATTGATTGCAAAATGTGCTGCACTGTTGGGCCCCAAAGGTAATGGACTTAGTCTAAGTATAAATGATTATAGATAAGCTGGGCTTTAGAGTTCCACTGCTCGCTCACAAGTGAGTGCAACAGCTACAGATTGCTTTTTCTCTTTCTGCGCTTTACATTCTCGGCATCCTCCACCGTAACCTCAAAGTCATCAACAGCCTGCGTTAGTTCATCCACGGACCACGTGTGCAGCGTGGGCGGTCGATGGCGTAAAATAAAAGGATTAATTATCTTAGCCACCCCCGGCGCATTATTAAGATGCACATGATGTGTGCCCTGCACCTCATGCAGCTCGAATTGTGGATTATTGGCGCGTAGTATATCAATGACCTCGCGGTTTTCCTCACTTATAAAATTCGACTCGGAACCCTTAATGACGCAGTAAGGCACATTGCGTATGGTTTTGGCCAGCTCGGCCGCAAAAGGCTTGCTGGTAAAGAACTCAAAATAATGCTTGCAGCGTCCATCGCGTGAGAAGTAGTACTTGTCCGGATATTTACACGACTTGCCCACATTGCGCTCGAGCAAATGTTTGCAGTTCTCGCGTGCTACCGATTTCATGGAACCCTCGTAGAGCACCTGCTCCAGTTCATCATAGGTATAAGCTGGTGGCTCGGCACGCTTGGCATTCGCAAAGCGTTCATCCTCCACCATATAACGCTCTATGTTATTACGCAGGTAGTCAATATGCTCGTCTGGCTTCTTGTAGCGTGTGCTTGTTATGTCAATGCTGATGAGCATGTCCAGGCGTTCCGGATAGATCGAGGCAAATATAAAACTAAGTATGGCACTCATGGAGTGTGCCAGTAGCGTAACCTTTTCCCAGTTATACTCCTCCATAATGCGCAGTATTACAGCCAGGTAGTCGACGGCATGGTAGGTTATGCCCTCAGGCATACGCGATGAGTAGCCATGTCCAGGCAAGTCAATGCAAAGGACGCCCAGGTGTTCGGGTAGCAGTGGTAGCAGGTTATTCCAAGTACCCATATTATCCAGCCAGCCGTGTAGGGCCAGTATGGGACGTACCTGACGATTGCCAAACCAACGGCCTACCACATAGCCCCAGGGCATGTTTATCCGCACATCGATGGGCTGCAAGAAAACGAAATAAAAGAGTTTATTTGAACATATGGTCAAAGAAGTACACTGTCAGAAAATAATAAAAAATATAGCAGGTAAATTTTTGTCAAATAAATTATGTGTATTTCCTATGATCAGACCTGGCTGCTAAATCTTAAAGAGTTCTTCAATAGCATTTTTTCAGATTATATCACAATTCACTTCAGGTATTAGTTTGCCAAATCTTTCAACTTTTGCCCAGTGCACCAACTACTAATTGCAGTGCACGTCAACTGTGCCAAACTTTTGATCCATTGTTTTGTCTGCACTTGAAAATAGTTGCTAGTAGTTGACACCTGAGCCACACCCAATCGAATGCAGCCATCTATCGCACACGAAACTTCCTTGATTGATGTGGCAGACTCGCAATTGCCACTATACGTGGCTGTTGTAAAAACTTTGTAACAATTTATCATTTTTAGAAACTCTTAGCTACGGGTTTTACGCCTGCAAATCGATTCAACGTTTGAGTCTCTATGCCACACTTGTTTTTTTTTTTGTTTGGTTTTTGTTGTTGTGTGTTGCACATGCAAAACGTTTTAGTACGACAAATGGATTTTCGTAGTTTGTGCCACAAAAACTTTTAGCGACATTTTTCCATTGTTGTTTTTGCGCTTATTGTTGTTTTTTTCTTGCCTTTGTTGTTGCACTCAACATGAAAATTAGTGAAAATACTTTGAAGCGTAACGCTTGCTGTGAAAAACTTTTTGATGAACTTCTAATGAGCTTGATAAAAAAAATCGATTCCGCAAGTTTCAATTTAGTTCAGCTAATCAAATATGTCTCTCGCTCTGCTTAGGTTGTTTTCATTTTTGATATAAAAAAAAAATGGGAAAACTTGCTAATATGAGCGCGATAAAGTTTTTTTACTCTGACTTTGAAACAAAAATTGTAACATAGAGCAGTATATAGGACCATTTAGCTTATAAGGTGACGCAGGAAATGGTGATAATATGAGGTCACTATTACGATTACCCACAGATTCACTTTAATTTAAGTAAATATAGGGGAATTATTATTGTTCTAATCAGGTCCAACGAGAGGGTGTTTGGATAGGGTAAATTCCACCAGGGACGGAGTCTTTCGAGGGGCCCGGTGTCATTACTGTCGTACTGTCCTGATTTAAAAAAATTTAATAGGGGGCTCGGTATATTTTCCTCCCGGGCCGAGTTTTTTTTCCACGACCCTAGTACTCTAAAAATATTATCTTCAGTTTAACTTCGTTTAATGTGTCGTTCCAAACACGTCCAGACTGCTTGAGACCATAGTTTGCTTTTTGCAGTTTTAGAACCTTTTCTTGATTTTATTTATCCACGAAACTTCCTGGATGTCTCATATACACGTCTTCATGTAGCTTGCCGTTAAGGTATGCATTTGATATATCTACATAGTGCATATAAAGCTGCTTTTCTGCTGCTATTGCAAACAGCATCCTTATTGTTTTATAACGTATAGCTGGTAAATACGTTTCCCAATAGTTTACGCCAAATGTTTGCCCACAACCTTTGGCAACTGCCGTGACTTAAACTTTTCGATATTATCATATTTGTTTCTCTTGATTCGAAAAACCCATTTCAAACTTATGACCTTTTGTCCTGGTGGTAAATCTACTAACAACCACGTATCATTTGCCAGCAGTGCATCGTATTTGGATTGCATAGACTTTTGCCAATCCTGCCTATATAGGCCCTTCAATGCCCCTGCCGTACTTTGCGGTGTTTCAATGTCTTCCACCATATTTACATTAAGTATTTGGTATTGCTTTTTGGGTCCACCTGGTTGACCTATTCGAATTAATTTTGGTCTACCGGCCCCGCGTCTATCGTGAGTGTCAACTTCCACTGCATTGTCGGCTTCCTCTATTTCGCTGCCTCCATGCTCTTAATCACTTGCGCTTTCAAACTGCTCCTCCTCATCGCTGTTGTCTAAACTTCTGTAGCTGCTACCATTGAGCTCAATTGCCTGCTCCTCCTCATTCTCAGTTTGGCTGACTGCAGGTGATTCTTCTATTTGATCCTGTGGTTTAGACTCAAGGCGAATGATGATTGTTGCAAAGTTGTCATTATTGTCTTTATTTGGTGATTTTCAATTACTTTGGCAGAAAACTCACCTTCTACAAATTTGACATCACCACGCTCCACTATTGATCTCTTCTCTTTATCATACAGGCGGTATGCTTTTGCTGTAAATGAGTACCCAACAAAAATGTACTCTTTGCCCTTTGCCTGGAAATTGCATTTTTTGGGCTTATCCAGTGCAAATGCTCTTGAACCAAAAACTCGTAAATGTTGTAAAGATGGATTGCGTTTGTTCCACACTTCAAATGGTGTGCCTCTGTTCAAAGCTTGTGTTGAAGATCTATTCCTCAAATATGCTCAGCCCACAGAAACTCTCCCAATTTTCATGTATAATTAAGCTTTAAGCCATTTCCACTATTGTACGGTTTGCTCTCTTCGCAACACCGTTTTGCTGAGGCGTATATGGGACTGTCAATAGTCTTTTTATTCCGCATTTGGTCAAGAAACCAAACTCCTTATTAATGTATTCCTTGACATTATCACTTCGCAAAGCTTTTATTTTTCTATTCATTTGGCATTCAACATAGCTCTTAAAAGGTTTAAACTTTTCGAAAACTTGGCTTTTGGTGCTTATGAAATAAACCTGAATTTAACGCAAGTAATCATCAATAAACGTAACAAAATAACTACTATCTGCCCATTATTCAATAGTTTGGACTCTATTTGTTGCTCTCCCTCTTGGTACAGTAGTAGTCAAAACTCATATTATATAAATAAACATTACTTTGTGTGAGTAAACAGCATAGTAAACAAAAGTTTATAAGAGAGTAAGAACCCTAATAAAGCAAAAACTCCCTCTCTCATTTTTGCTTTATTAGGGTTCTTGGATTGGGTTCTTCTTCTTTATTACACACACATGGAGCTGACTGCGGCAATAGACTCCCGAGTTATTTAATTGGGAGTCTGCCAGCAACCGATTTAATTTTTAAAATCAATAATGCCGTCGGCTCCTAAAACCTGATCAACTGGTAAACTTTTGGAACAACATCCGTAGAAGCTAGAAAAATATATGCTTATTTTTCAAAGAGCGCTGCAATTTAAAGTAACAGTCCGAAACAATGTTGGTATGCTTTTTGTGGGCTTATCAGAATAAATTTTTATCAAAAACCAGACGCCCGATCGTAAGTACTTTACAGTCTGCAAATTGACCAATGTCATCTGGATAGAAGAGAATTGAACGCATTGCTTGCGGCCGACTTTTGAAGAATATCTCTACAGTACAACACAAGGCTTAACAGCTTTTATAAGAAATTGTAAAATAAACTTTAATTCGTTTATATATATACTAATTTCACGTTATTTTAGCTTATCATTGCGTCTAGGCGATAAGCTTTGCTTTATAAAGCAACTGGCCAGAGTTCCAGGTGACGGTCTCAAAGGTGAATTTTACTCGTACCACAACGCCAAACTTGTTTTTTTTTTTGCCTTTGACCAACAATCAAAGCCAATTCATCGTCTGCGATAAGCAGTATTCAATATACTTAAATACATAAGCACCCATTAAAAAAGTATATAGAGTAGATATAAAAGTATCGAGTGTATTAAAATTAGTTAAACTGCATTACCTGATCGGGTTCATTATGCGTCATTTGTTTAGTTTCAGTATGCGGCGTTGTCATTTTAATGCAATAAAATGTTTTGTCTATAAACAACTACATATATATCTATATGCAAGTACAGATGTAGAACTATAACTGTTTGTTTAATACTATGTATTATAGTTATAGAACTAGTCTATTTTTATAATCAGATAATATTTATTTTAATTTTACGCGCGATTGACATTGAGACAGCGCAGCGCAAAGCACAACGTTCGAGCGCCACGAGCGTGTAAACAAAACTAAATTGTGCTTAGCAGAGCGACACTCTTTAAATTGTGGAAAATTCGACAGAAAAAAACAAAAGCAACAACAACAAGCAAATCAAAGCAATGAGCGTAAAAAAGATTGAACTTCAGGCGGCCAATTAGCCAAACACCTGTCAAGAGCGTAAGCAAGTGAGAGAATGCGAGAGCACTTAAGAGAGCCGAAGAGGTCGAAGAGTTCGCAAAAGGCATGGAATAAGCTCTCAGCATTTAACAAAATGAACTTTGGCACTGCTTGATACAAAACTAACAACTTTTTTTCGCTTGTATAAATTGTATTTAAAATGTAGATTATATCTTAAAGATAAACATATAATTTTTTAATCCCTAGCATGTAGGTTGTTCACTGAGAAAGAACGGTAAACATTTTATACACTGTACTTTGGGTACAAAGTATCTATAAAGGTCAGTCCAAAAACTTTGAAACCAACAATGATCGAGGCGTAAATAATAACCAATTTACTTATTTTTAAAAGGTAACTTTGAAGTAAATTAATGTTTTTCATGAAAAAATTCGTTTTCTTCCATTTATTACGCCATATTGTACTATTAATTCTAAAGGGGTATAAGAAGAACCTCTTTTTTTAATCGATGAATTTTCAGAAAAGGCGAAGGACTTATAGTTCTTGCTCCAAGTTGATATGGAATTGAATCATGTTGTGTCCAAGTACGGTACACATGAACAAAATGTGGCAAGTAAAGGGTGTTTTTTTTTAGAGTTGCAAAAGTTTAAGTATCAATCAAACAAAGAAATGTTTGTTTGTTAAGTAAGAGCGTGTACGGCATAAGTTATTAAAAAATTTATTTAAAAAAAAGTCTCTTTACATCAATTTATTGTACATCTTCCGAAGCATGACGCAATTATATCAATAGCATGTCCAGTCACCGCCAGCGTCAATAATCGCCAGGCATCTCCGCGGCATACTTTCCACCAAATTTTCAACATATTCGACGGGAAGCGCTCTCCAAATGCGTTGGATTTCTCGGGAAAGCTGCTTTGAAGTAAATGTGGGTCTGCCTCGAAGCTTTTGCTTGCTGACGGCCCAGACGTTTTCGATGGGATTTGCATCAGGGGACTGTGCAGGCCAATCCAAGGTCACGATGCCTTTTTCGCGCTCCCAGTCGGTACAGAGACGACTCTGGTGTTTGGGGTCATTATATTCCTCCAGAATCCAATCTTCTTTTTTGTTGATAAATCGACTTTTGACAGTCGGTAATAAAGCTTTTCGATAAATTTCGACCATCCTGGGAGCATTCAGGTTCTCTCTGAAGTGATGCAAAATGCCGAAACCCTTTTTTGAGCAGCATCCCCAAAGAATTAACTTTTATAGGGTGTTTAACGGTGCGCGGGACAAAATTACTTGAAGACAAAGACCCGGCCCGCGGTATGATAGAATAACCCCAAACAGAAGATTCGTCGGAGAAAAGTACGTTACTCCAATCGCGATCAATGTTTTCTGTTGCCCGAACCAGTCGTTTTCCAACGTGTCTTTCGGACAACAGAGGTTTCTTCAATGTGCTTCGCCATTTCAAATTATTTGTTTGCAAATAGTTTTGAATCGCTATATGCGATATATCTATACTCTTTTTTTTAATTTTGCTTGCTCTACACGCAAACTTAAGCCAGGATTCCGTGAAAACAAACTCACGATAATTTTTTCATCCTTCTTGCTCACGCTTCCTGTTGAGCCACGATCGGGAAGGTCATCGACCTTTTTCGACTCCTTGTAGCGTTGCACCCACTTTTTAAAATATTTTGCCGCCGCTGCATAGGACATTTTTGATCCTTTTGGATGGATGCAGAGAAAAACTCCCTCGCAGCGTTCTGCATATGCAGTACTCATTCTGCTTAACGTACTTTTCTGACAAAGTTTTGACTTCCAATCGACCTTTTTTAATAGTGCGTCAAAGACAAAGGTTATGTCTACTCGGAAACGAATTTTTACAGATCTACTTTTTACCGATACGATACGACGGATAATGCCGTACACGCTCTTACTTAACAGACTATATGATTTCGGCCATGTGGCCGGCATGTCTGATCACCAAATTTTCACAAATTTTGAAACAACTCTTCGAATATTTGTTTCCAGGTGTTCAACTGTCGCCGATCTACTTTCTGTAGATGTAATGATGTTTCAACAAAAGCTTATAAATTATCCTCACTCCAAAAGCGAGAATTCTGCTTATTTATATATCCAAAAATAGGCTTCATTGGAGAACAAAATATTAAATAAGTTTGATAGTTTGAAGTTGATAAAAAATTTCAACAATTAGCAAGCGTGGCTCTGGATCAACTATAAGCTGTTAAATGGGCTGACAGATAAAGCTGTGTTGGCAATTCAAAGTTGTGAACCTCCCAAAAAAACACGCTGTAAAAGAAATTTGTCTAAACATTGCCAAATGTTCTTGTAACATTTTTATAGACCTCTTTCTTTGTGGCGACAATTGTTTTGATTACCAAAGTATCTAATGACAATTGAAACACTTGTGAAAACTTAGAGAAAGCTTCATACGACCAAGAAAGGGTATTAAAACAGCTGCTTTGTCGTTGCCAACAACTTTTTATGCACACAAAATCCATCTCTCAATTTGCATAATAAACAATATTCAATTTTATTTATATAAATATTTTAACAAATCAGTAACATATTTTCTATAAATATTTTTAGCCATTCTTGCATATATCTGTAAATATTTATTAAGCTCGTGCTATGCGTGCAAGCTAAACAAAAAATTTATAGAGTACATACTCATAGATTTATAAAAAATAGCTATGTATGTGAAAATTCAATAGAAATGCCACAATCAGATCGACTGCTATCCGGAGTCATTTATAGATTTGTTTAGTTATTAAACCAAAAATATGTTTTGCTTTTAAGCCACAAATATGCGCAAAAATAATCTGAATAAAATGCAATGTCAACAATTGTAGAATATTGCAAAAATCATCATAAAGTGCAAATTGAAAATAATCGAAACATAATAACTATTCGCCAACCGAAAAATGTGCAAAATGTAAGTAATTTTAATTTAAACAAAACGCAAACTCTCACAATGTTGCAGCACATTTAATCCCTTAAATACGATGACCAAGTAGCCTCTTGAATTCGAATTCAAAATGGGATTGCATTAAGAATCATATCTTGCTGCACTTCAGCTCAATTGGCATCATGCTGTCCAGCCCCCAGAAACACCCAGACCACTAATGACATTTGAATGACACGCCCCTATGTGGCATGCCTCAGCAATGGCAACGGCCATGTCAAAACGACATTGCAACATCATCCAGTTGGCTACAGGAGCCAACTTGGCTAATGACCGTTGCACTTGGTGGGTTACTGTCCCTTTACCACTTGATGATGCCTGATGGCTTGATGCCAGCTGCCAGCCACTGAGATAACAATTGCCTTAACTTTATGCTATCCAGGTTGCATTTTTTTTTTATGTTTTTATTGTGTTACACTTTCAAGGAGCATATTTAATTTGAAGGCGTATCGGTAGCATGTTCAGAATGCGTAAGGTTCCCAAAAAATATGAAGAATGCGTTGGTTGCATTTGACATAAAACTTTTTATTGGCTTTACGCGGCTTATATTTTGCAATATTTTTTTTATTCAAGAAGCCTTTCTTTATTCCGGAAGATCGCAGGTTAGGTAATTAAAACGTACAGTTCTATCCGCCCATGACCATAAGCGAAAAACTGATGAAAAAAGGAAGGACTTTGAATATAAGCCATTAACGTCACTGGCCAGACCCAATTACTTAACATAGATTTATTATTGGACGGGCCCAAAAAATTGTCTTTTCAAATTAGTGAACTTTAATTTTATGTAATTCCAATGAAATTATTTGAAATTTGTAATCCACAGAAAGTCGGGAAGTACCGGCATAAATACATAATGGTAAAAGGCGTGAATTTGTTAGTTTGGTATTTTTACTCTTATGCCTCGTTGCGAGGGTTGCTTGTGTCGTTACTTGGGCATGCTTGCCTTTTTTTCCTTTCTTTTTTTATGTTTTACTCAGAAAAAAGCAGTGTATATGACTCTTTGATTAGGCATTATAAATAATTTTTTTTGCTTTATGTCGGCAAAGTGCTTACGGCTCTCCGATTCATTTTCGATGGAAAACTATATTAACTTATTTATCAAGAATATCATTATCAACGGGAAGGTCTATATTAGCTAAAATTATTGTTTACTGGATATATGTACTTATGGCTCTTTTTTACCTTCTTATTTACCTTTCGATCAGTTATTTTACAAAAATTTTACTACTCTTACTTCAGCATTTCTCTGACTTTAACACTTCTGGTCGACCAAATTATGCCTTTATGCCCGGTATCCATGAAAATAGATAAATAATTTTTTTTTGTATTTTATTTGCAATCTGTCATATGAGACAATCAGCTAATTTTATAAGTAAAAACAAACAAATGACAGGATTGATTGTGCTCCAGTGAGTCCAATAATAGAGTATACAACAAAACTACATATTTGCCAAAGATTATTTCATAATTATGCAAGTCTATCTGGAAGGTCCAGAATGTGAAATCTTTTCAGAGTCTATCATCCAAGCTATTATCCAGTAAGTTAAGTCCAGTTATCTTAACGAGGATTTGCTAATTTCATCTTTGACATGAGGAACATTCAAGTCTTTGCGAATTTTTTGTTTGCTTATATACCAAGGAGCGCCTGCGATGTTTCT
>JBAMAX010003322.1:0-58207 GCA_037043745.1 Chymomyza amoena
CCAAATAGATCTAGATGGTTCCGAAATCCCTTTAAAAAATTTTGAATGTAAATGTTTTAAATAATAAAATCAACTGCATTACTAGAATTCTGTGTTCCTTTACCAAGATAATGTGAAAAAAGTGAGTGTGGTCTGACAAATTTGAACAATCATCAAAGATTCCGTCCAACCCCTTCTAAGTCTTTAACAGAGCAGTATTGGTTTTGCTTAAAATTCCGCTTTATCTGTACAAACAGTCAGAAATCCAGCGCTGTCTTATCAAGACTACGGAAGAAGTGTTGACCTCGTGGCAACGCTGTGCGTGGACAGAAACTTCCTCAACAAAGGCATACAAATTTGAAACATACCTCTTTGATATAGTCAAATCTTTGGTATTCAATTTTTGGACGCTAAGCTACGGAACCTTTAACTAATCAACAATCATATGAATGTTTCCGTCGATCAAAGTCCATGAGCGCATTCACTTTGATCACATTTTTATTAATACTTGACGTTGATGGTCGTCCCCATCAACGAGTTCCCGCTCTTCCTGGAACAGCTTATGCGAGTCGAACATATTTCCTCATCCCTGTAGGCAAACTTGAATATTCCGATGGTTTCCTTCGCGATTTTCCCGAGTTCTGCATAGAATTTAAAGCCGTGGAGCTGATCGAGATTTTCGTCTATCTTGAATGAGGACACTTGCCACTTGCCAGCACAGAACTGCAAAAATATCGTTTTCTTCGTAAAGTTCCCCAACGCAGAAAATCCAACTGCACTCCATCGCTCCGTTCGCGCTACAGAAATTCAGTCCTACAACTGTTTCATCCTACCATGTATGTATGTCATACATAAAGACTCCCGAGTGGAGCTCTGTATTCAATACCAAGATTACAAAATATTTAAACTGTTTCGAATCAATATGCAGCTCTCTTCAAAGAAAAACTCTTTTCCTTCTTGATAGTTTTTTCTTTTTTCTCTTAATTCTTTGTATAAAATACCGAAATGACAAATCAAATCTGTTTTGCAGCTTTCTTTAAAGAAAAACTCTTTTCCTTGCTGATATATTGTTATTTTTTTCTCTCAGTGTATGCATTACTATGTTCAAAAACTTTTTTGAATGAAATAAATTGAATTGCTGCATTCAAAAAATTGCTTGCTGATGTTTTTTCAGTTTTTCTCCCCAGTAATCTCTTAAAAAAAAACACCTCCTGAATACAAAAAATTTAATTGCGGTAGTCAAAAAATTCCTAGCTGCCATTTTTTTCGCTCAGTGTATGCATTATGTGCGCTGGTGTGTGTGCGCTCAGAGCTAACTTCCGCTTGGCTGTCATTTTGGTTTATTGACTTTGGCAAATAGTTTCGCCCAGGTAATAACATCAATGCAGTTGCCATTTTTTGTTGCCAACCATTTTCGCAGAGTTTGTATTTTTTTTTTAGTTTTTGCGGCGACCCTAACTCAAAGTTTACCACCAGGAGACATTGACGGCAGGCAACAAAAAAAAAAACAAAAAGGGTGGCAAGGAGTTGGAGCACGCCTTCAACTGCTCTCTAAGCTCGTTTCATTTAATGGCATTGCATTTTATTAGCAAGTAAAACACGTCTGGCTACAATGGGCAACACCCAAGGGGGACCGCAGGCTAACCACAGCCATAGGCTAACCGCAACCGCACACACACACTGTACACACACACACTCACTTATAGACTCATAAAGCCAAGAATTATTATAATGTGATTATTATTATGATTATGCGATCATTATCGTAAATAATTTTCAATGCGTCGTCGCCCAAAGCTTAGACTTCGATGCAATGTAAAATGGCCGGCCAGGCAGAAAGAAACACGAAAGCCCACACACACACACACACAAAGAAAATGGAAAAAACTTATGGAAATTTCGCGTGCTGCGGAAAAACTTGCAGTGACTCCGTTTAGCCATACCAAGACATGAAAATGAAAATCAGGCAACAAAAATTATCACCTTCTAAGTCAGCTGCTGCCCCGAAATGTATGCAACAGTTCATAAAGCATAGTTGCGGGTTAGTTGGCTAAGTGCGTCATAAAGCTGGCTAAAAAAAAAAAATGGAGAAAAAACCATCATCATTTTCCACATGAAAAGCAGCATGGCGCTATAAACAATGCCAAAAAGGAAACTATGCAAATGCAAATTAGATGAGACAAAAAAAATGAATGAAATAAAGACAAGCAGCACATAATTTCGGATTTAACGGTAGTTGCAGTGGAAATATTACGGTAAACTTAAGAACTGTTATTATGCACTGTACTCAAAGGAACAAGGATATAATAGATGCGTGAAATGTGAGTAACTTGGCAGGAGGAGAAGGGCAGAAAAGAGTAATGGAAGATTCTAGTAAGTAAGTAATAATCATGGATTTGGGAGGCGATTAAGTGGGGTTCGAAAGTGCGTGAGTCTGTCGGAAATAATCTCTATATTTCGGAATGATGGAGTTTATTTATAAGAAGTTTGTCGATTCGTGTTATGTTAGGGCTGCAGTTGGGACTAACGTCCCAACTCACTTAGGCCAAGGATAGGCCCTTTGCGATACCGCTAGAGTGAGCTTATTCACCACATTTCCCCACTTGGGAGGTCCCCTACGAAAGGTGAGGAAGCCATCAGGCTGCCTGAATGAACCTTAAAAGGCATTTTGGACTCTGTTCAGAGATCTGAGATAGATCGTCTAGAAAGTGTGACTGTAGGAACCTAAATCTTTTACTCCCCAGTCCAGGGCAGTGACAGAAGAAGTGGTACACCGTCTCCAGCTCCTCTTCATCGCCACAGCTTCTACATAAGTCATGGTGGGAGCATTCAAACGGGATGCGTGGTTTCCTACCAACCAGTGTCCGTTGTGGCACGGATTACAGATGAGCATTGGTCTATATTCAGACAGCAAAGTTTTTTGGTTCTTTTACTGCAGTATGTCGGCCAGGTTCTCCGCGAGATTCTACACGTGTTCGATGTCCGATTTCACGTTTTATTTGCACAGAGAGCGAAAAAGTTTCGTATTCTCAGTTTACAACTGGCCATGGATATACCCAGGCCCTCCTTGTCTTGAAGGAGGATGTTGGTAGTTCCTTTCCTAACCAGTTCATCCGCAATGCAGTTTGCCTCAAAGTCCCTATGTCCTGGGAACCATATCAGGTGGATTGAAAGCTGCTCAGCCATCTCCCCTAGAGACAAGCGGCAGTCATTTACTGACTTCAAACACGAAGTCATCGAAACTAGGGTCTTAATAGCCGCTTGGCTGTCCGAATATATACAGGTGTTCTTATCTTGAACTTGTAGGTTTCTTATTGTTGTTAAAGCCTCCCGGATGTCTGTGACGTCTGCCTCAAAGACACTGCAGTGGTCCGGGAGCCGAAAAACAATTCTTATGTCGAAATTCTCAACGTAGACGCCTCCCCCTTCACGGTCGTCTAGCTTGGAACCGTACGTGTATACCTTTATCGAGCCTGCTGGGCCTGGCACCCCAGTATTCCACTCCTCTCTGGTTGGAATATAGGCTCTGAAGTTAGTTGTAAAATGTTCCTGCGGTTTGCAGTAGTCTGTACTTTCGGGGATAAGTGAGTTCCCCTTAAGAAACTTTGCATGATCAAAATCTTGATCATTCCATTTTTTCGCCTCTCTCATGCGTAAAGCGGATAGAATGGCTTGATGTTTCCCTACCTTGTTCAGTGGTAGGAGGTTTAAAATAGCATCTAAGGCTTTGTTTGGTGTAGAGCGTAGAGCACCACTAATTGTAAGTTCGGCGATTCGCTGAACCTTACTTAACTTTCTATGGTTAGTCCACTTATCTAAGGTAGGCCACCAGATCGAGACTCCATACATGAGTATGGGTCTAACAATGGCAGTGTACAGCCAGTGGACTATGTTTGGGGACATGCCCCATTTAAGTCCAATGGCTATCTTACAAGTGTATAAAGCGATCGTGGCCTTTTTTCTTCGATCCTCTGTGTTTAGGTTTCAGTGTAGTTTGCTGTCTAGTATTCTCGATTCGTGTTTATTGGATCGTAATTTCAACAGCATCAGAAGCAATAAGACATAGATACGGCCATAACATCAGCTTTGGTGACTACAATTTTGAAGTAGCCGATAATTTTCAATATCTCGGTGTCAACATAAATATAGACAATAGTATTATAACGCGTGATATAGACCAAAGAATTATGAAATGGACTTCAAAGACATTTGAAAAGTAACCTCTTAGACAGAGTGACGAAAACCCTCCTGTACCGCACACTACTTGTACCTGTACTCACCTACGCGAACCATGGGTATTAAGCAAGGCTAATGAAAACAAACTCCAAAGTTTCAAACGTAAGATCCTGCGAAAAATCTTTGGAGGAACACAAGAAAACGGAATATGGCTACAACGATATAACCATGAGTTATATAGCCCATACAATAACCCCGACATAATCATCCCTTAAAACAGACCGACTACGATGGGCTGCCCACAAAATTAGAGCGAACGTTAGCTATCCTCCTCAAAAAATAATGCTAGGACAGTGTGTAGGTTACCGAAAAAAAGGACGCCCAAGTTGAGATGGTTGGATGGGGTCGATTAAGATGCTGCGGTTTTAGAACTAAGATGTTGAAGAACACAAGCCCAAGATCGCGACGAATGGAGGCGAAAACTACAACAGGCGTAGACCCGACCAGGGTTGTCTCGCCAATAATGATGATGATGGTGTTGACTGGATATTTTGAAACCCTCTTCACAATTTTCCTACAAGATAAAACATGTTCGGTTAAGTACTTAGGTATTAGATGAAAAAATCATAGAACCTAATATGAATCTTTTTGGCTGCTAGATTTTTTGATGTTATATATTATCGTCTGTCCCTCCAATAATAAAACCAAAAAAAAACTTAGTTCCAATAAGTTAAATAAAAACAAAATAGCGAGTGCAAAGGTTGTACACCGAGATCTGACATATTGACCCGATTTCGATTTAGTTATGCCGTTCGTTACTTGAACAACCTAAAATTGGTTTAGATATCTAACCTTTAACCGCATTTACCAATACAACTAATAAAGTTCAATATATGAGGAAATATTTAACAACATTAACGATTCTATTGCAGACAATAGGAATTGCTTACAATCTTAAACCCACATTTTTGGACATTTTCCTTGTACTTTGTTGTTTTGTTTCTGTAAGACTTCTGCAATCTTTCATATCCAGTAACAGCGGGACATAATCTGTAAGCCTAGGAAATGCTATAACAATTTAAAGACCTTTAATGTGTTTCAAGACTCTAGCAAAAAGTGTTTTTTTTATTTGTGCGTGCTTACAATTCAGAACTGGTTTAAGCAAAGATCAGATATAATGGTGCATAATTTATTTTTTTAAGTGGAATTCGTTTTATAAGCATGGAGATACATTTGGCTGGTAAGTGTGGACATTTTGAAGTGTATATAAATAAATAATTTAGCATTTGACTTATTTGCAGCAAAATCTCTGTTAGACGCCTGGTTCGTGAAATCTGCAATTGCTTTTGGCCATTAACTGGAAAGTCTTCGTCATCATGGATGGAAACGCTGAAGTGCCACTTGCTTGGATAGAAGGTCGTTCACGAAAAGTTCCTCGTAACTGATCCGGCATAATATAAAAACTGTGTTTGCCTTAGCCGGAGACACAAATGAAGCGCCTACAAAACCGCAAATCCTTGGACTTGGTACCAGAGACTTCTCGGCGTAGATCCACTACGCCGGTGAATGTGGCAGCATTAGCTAATCAACCGCAGAAGGAGCATATAGACTTGGACCACCAAACACCGCATCAGGATCTCAACACAGGTTCATTTAGAAAGTGTGGGAAATACCATTTTGCGTTGTTGTTGCAGATCGTCGAAAGTCAACAATTATGCAGCCGAACGAGAACTCAACTGTCCACTCTGTTCGTGTGTCACCGCAGCACATCATTCCACTGGCAGATGCATTCCAGCTGAACTCCGCTTAAAAATTGACGATGAGCGATTTATTTCAGTCTTTCTGACATGAGCGTATCTGGACTCTCGAAACCCAAAATGCGCTACATCTGCAGCTCCCTCGAATGAAATATGAAGACCATCCTGAAAACATATTTATCAACCGTAACCGCAAATGCGTATGTATGAAGAGTTTTTGGACTTGGGATTCGGTTGCTCCAAAATCCATGAGGTATGCCTTTGTTGGCCAAATTCGAGGTTTCTCCAGAGCTAAGTGTACGTTAGCCGAATTTGACATTTTTTTAAAGGAAATTTATAATTTACCTTACCATTTCGAATTTAAAATGTATTTAATATTTTTTAAGGGGCGCAAAATGTTTTTCAAGACTACCATATAGTGTTATTTATCTGTGCGTGCTTACAATTCAGAACCGATTCAAGCAGTGGCGGCCAGCTTTAATAATGCATTATAATTTTAATTTCCGAGTGGTTATATTTGGTTGGTAAGTGTGGACACTATTGAGGTATATACTATAACATATATATAAATTGTTCATCATTTGACTTATTTTCAGAAAATTCTGTTAGAAGCCTGGATTGTGGAATGTACGGTTGCTTTTGACCATTAACTGGAAAGCGTCTATTCATCAAACTTCAGGCGTTTTGAAGAATATGTCCTCAGTTCCACTTCAGTGAAAAATGCAGATGTGGCGGATTATTCAAGATTCCAGATTCGCAAAAGTTTGGAAGAGGATGAAATACATCAAACGTCGCCAAGTATGAAACGGAGTTCAGTTGGAATAGTTCCGCCAGTGGTAGTGTGCTTCAATGGCTCACAAACGAATTGGACAGTTGGCTTCTCTTTTGGCTGCCAAATTGTCGACTTATGGTGATGTGCAGCAACGGTCGCAGAAAGGATATTTCCGACATTTGCTACATAAACCAGTATTGAGGTCTTGTTGCGGAGTTTGGTGGTTCCAGTGAATGCTCATTCTTCGCCTGCTTAGGAAATGGTATTATATTCACTTGCTTAGTGGAGCTATGCGGAAAAGTCTCTGCTGCCAATTGCAAAGATTTGCGGCTTTAGAGGCGTGGCATCTGTGGTTCCGATTCAGGCAAACGCAGCTTTTTTTATACCGCCGGATGAGTTGGGAGCAATTTCAAGTGGACATCCTACTGTGCGGGCGAGTGGCGCTTCGGCGTTTGCATCCATGAGTTGGTGGACATTTTTTCTGGATTTCTTATTTTCCAAAATTAATTAAATAATAAACAAATTGTATATAAATTGCACTATATTACCAAATTGTTCGTTTTTATTTTTTCATTCATATATAGGGTTTTTCAATAGGGACGCTACAAAAGTAAACCGATAGGGACAGCAAACTACGCCATATTTTTTCCCGCTCTCTTGACATTTCACTTCAGTAAGGTTTGCCATTTCATCATGGAAAGAAATACGATCCAACAAACCCCATAACGCCGTATGAGGATTTTTATTGTAGGTAGTCTTAATAACCCAACGTCTTCGCAAAACCTTGCCGTTTAAGCCGACTTAAAGGGCGGGCAGGAAGTAGTCCTCTTGCGAGCAGGCTGCGGTGTCTTTGCAATCTATCGCTGTATCTACTAGTGTGCCTACCAATCTGTTCTTCGACTATATGCAGATTGATGTCTCTATGGAGTGTGGAACCGCGTTCGTACCAGGGACAGTTGGTTATCTGCCGTAGTACCCTATTCTGCAATACTTGTATGCGTTTATAGCTTGATTTGGCAGTAATTCCCCAAATATGCACTCCATAAAGCCATATCGGTAGAATACGGTGCATCTCAGCGGCAAGGTGCTCCTCTTATTGTAGAGCCACCGCAGTTGTAGCAGTCTGTGACGACATTTTTTAACCGACTCTTTGAGGTGTGGCCCAAAGGTAAGGTAAAGTGATGCCAAGGTATTAAGCTTGTGACGGCTGCTCCAGGGTAACTCCCTCTAGCTGGATTGAAGGGGTATGGGTCAATCTTTTGAGTGTGAAGCAAGGGTTTATTGGTTTTAGTGGGTTAGCCTACAAATTCCACCGTTTGTACCAAGCTGCGAGAGTATTAAGGTTGTAGACCATGACTTGCCTCTACGCTACATTTGGCATTATAGATGACTGCGATGTCATCTGCATATGTAGTAATAATAGCCTGAGAGGGAGCTTCCATATGTTCAGAGGTAGGGCTGGGTATATCAGAAATATACAAGGAAAATAGCAGCGGTCCCAGAACACTGCCTTGCGGCACTCCTGCTTTCATAATATAAGTGGACGAGTATATGTCCCTTACCTTGACCTCAAACTCTCGTCCCTCCAGATATGACCTTAAAGGCCATAGTACGGTGACGGCCAAAGGGTTTTTTACTTTGTACAGTAGGCCATCGTGCCACACTTTACCGAACGCTTGGTGCATGTCAATGAAGACAGCGTTGTAGAACTGCAGATAGTCAAAAGCCTGCATGATGTGATTCACCAATATGTGGAGCTGTGCCACAGTGCCGTGTCCCTCTCGAAAGCCGAATTGGTGGTCCGGCAAGATATTGCATTCACTTATATATCTCCCATAATTTAGACAGGGAGGGTAAAAGACTTGGCCGATACGACTCAGGATCAGCTTCTGGTTTTCCTGGCTTGTGAATCATAAGAATCGCAGCTAGTTTCCATTGCCTTGGGAAGACTTGGAGCCTGATAATAGCATTAAAAATTAATACTTTTTTAAGGAGCGCTCTTGTAGGCAAGGCCTTCAACGTAGCATTGCAAGTCCTATCAATACCCGGAGCTTTATTTTTCGGCAATACTTGGATCGCTTCAGTTAATTCTTCAATCCTTATAGGTTTTATTGGCAGAGGCAACTGCAGTGGGGTCTGAAGGTTTTGGTGGGTCTCCCTAGTCATAAAGACTAAAACGATCCTCTAGATGGTATCCGAAAGCGTTAGCCTGTTCCCTTTCGTTTTAAGCAAGTTCACCACCAGGACATCGGACAGGAACCTGACTAAAGGGTTGTCGTTTAAGCGATTGCGAAATTGCACCCGCTATTTTGATTTTAGTTTACTAATTGAAACTAAGTTTTATTTTTTATTTAGTGCTTTTATTATTGGAGAGACAGGCGTTACTTTTATGGCACAAATCTTTTACATACTAGTAGTACATCGAAGGAATTTTTTAAGTGAACCACGGACCCAAATGTATTTCTTTAGAAGATACTTTCAGGTTGGCTGCCTTCTGGTAAAATAAATAAATTCGATTGAAAAATTGCCAAAAGTGATTTTAAAACAAAGCTTAAAGCTCAAAAAATCAAGAAAAATAATAGATGGCCATAAAAAATCATAAGTATATAAAAGTTCAGTTCTTGTTACTCTGATAACTCGGGAAGAACTTAAACTTTTATATATTGTACAAAAATAAAAAACTTTTATTAAATATAGAAGGTATTACATAATTTTCCAATACTCTTTTTGTCTTTTAGGAATAGGCATAATTTGTGTAGCATCCTTTCTAGATTCCAGGAGAACAGTAAGGAAGGAGTTTTCCGTATGTCTCGTCTCTTTAGCTGTCCTTACCAATTTCATTTAATTAAATACCAAAAGTGCTTGTAATTGAAGAATGAGTTGCTGTCTCTCTCTGCAGATGCCAGCACTTTGAGGCTTTATGTCGTAACTTTTTCTACATCCTTTTTACTATTTATGTCCTTAATTTTTTTCTGTATTTTCTTTTCTAGTATTTAGTTATGACCCTTTTGATGTGTTGGTCAGCAGCTACTAAACTTAATGTTTCTCACAGTTGTTGTTGTTGCTGTTGTTTTTGCTTGTTGCATGCCGCATACTGGCTTTATTGTTGTTGTTGCCTTTGTTGTTGTCATTCGTGCTTCTGTCATGGCGTTTGCTATTGCTATTTTTCCTTTGCGCCTTGGTTCTAATCCTACAAGCAGCTATAAGCCTTGGTAATTATCTGCAAAGTGACCATTAGGCGATTAGTTGCTGTTAGTTAGCAGCTCTCTCGTATCGCTTGAGTTGGCTGAGTCCTTCAAATAGGAGTCGGAGCTGCCCGAGGCACCCCAACGCTTTAAGGGCGCCACCCAACAGTGCTAGAAAATCCAAGGACAGTTCTTTAGTTTTATCAAAAACTGAAAGTATATGCTTTAATTTAATGTGATTTAGATATTTAAGCAATTTTGGCAAAGAACTTTAAATGAAAAGCCAGTTTTTGGACTACTTCGAACTTTTTTTTAAGATTTTACATACAATTTATCAATTTATCACGAACTTTCTGAATAACTTGAACCCTTAAGCGACTGTCCTTTAAAAAAATTACATTAAATAAAATAATGCTTTAATTTTTAAATATGCATATCTGATTCAAAGATGTCAAAAATTTCTATTATGTGTTTCCGAAACAATTAAAAGAATTGGGAAAATATTTCCTTTTGATAAAAAAAAGCTATGAGAAAGTAATTTTCGTGAGGATTTTTGTACTAAAAAAGACAAAATTAAAAAAAAATAAAATATTTATGTATCTTTTATGTGATTCAAAAAAAAAAAGAATATCTCTCTATTATATAGCGATCGTAGGATGGGGTGGGCTAGCGCAGCGAGTAGGGGCAGAGCCCCCTAGTAACTTTATAAAATAATTGTTAAAAAATACCAAATATTAAAATTTGGATTTTATATATTTATTTATTTGCGAATTGACCGATAAGTACTTAAGGCTATAATTTAATATTGGTATACAAAAATAAATCACTACATAATGTGTGATTATTTTCAAACATAAATCTACAAAGTACTCTTTTCTGAATTTCCGTCTGAAAAATTTGTGAAGTTTCGAAAAAACTGAGGAACTTAAATAAGATTTATGGGTTTCAAAAAAATCAAAGAAAATAATGTTGTTTGAAATTTCAAACTACAATACATATTTTTTTTTTAAAGGACCACTCTCAAAATGGATAAAAACTTTTTTTTTATTTGTAAATTATAGCAAAAAGAAAACCTAGATTTGACACTTTTTAAAATTTATTCGGTTCCTTCTCAAAAGAGAGTGGGCACTATGATCTGAAGATATATTGTATCGGACCCATTATTAGGACCAAATACCATCTGCCTTCCCCACAAAGAGCAGCAAGTCTTTCCTTGGGTTTCGACGTAGCTGGAACGAGGCGAGTCGTTCAGGACGTAATTCTGTCACAGACTTAACTCTTCGATAAATTTTTTTTTAAAAGAAAATTCTTTTTATGTGGCCATAACAACCCGATTACAGGTTACGGCCTGCCTTAAAACTTCTCTCCAGGCGCCTCTGCATTGCGCGCGCCTTCTCCAGTTGGTCACACCGAGCGAAGACAGGGCCCCTTTCTCTTGGTCTTTCCAACGCAAACACGGTCATCCTCTCCTCCGACGCTGACTACCGCATCGAACACACGTCTAGCTGGAGCATCCTCGTCCATCCTAACGACATGTCCGAGCCAGCGAAGCCGCCGGATGTTGATACGCTGAGCAACGTCCATGTCGTTGAAGAGCTCATACAGCTCCTGGTTGGTGCGGATGCGGTAGTCATCGCCAACTCGAATAGGACCAATGATCTTGCGCAGTACTTTCCTCTCGAAAACTCCCAAGGCAGCTGCATCAGTTAGCGACATGGTCCAGGCTTCCGCGCCGTAAAGAAGCACGGGAAGGATGAGTGCCTTGTAGAGTAATAGTTTTGTCGCGCGAGAGAGGTCTCTACTACTCAATTGCCTATTGAGACCGAAATAGCACCTGTTGGCAAGAGTGATTCTGCGCTTGATCTCCAGGCTGACATCGTTGTCGGTGGTAACGGCGGTGCCAAGGTAGATGAATTCCTTGACAACATCGAAAGTATAGCTGTCGGCCGTAATCTGGGACCCAAGCCGCCGCACGTCCCTACTTGACGACAGCATATACTTCGTTTTGCCCTCATTTACCGCCAGACCCATTTTCGCAGACTCCCGTTCGATAGCACTGAAGGCCGCGGTGACATCTCGCTTGGTACGCCCAATGATGTCGATGTCGTCGACGTACGCAAGGAGCTGGACACTCTTGTAGAAGATAGTGCCATTGCGTTGCACGCCGGCCTTCCGCAGAACGCTCTCCATGACGAAGTTGAAGAGGTCGCATGATAAGGGGTCGCCTTGTCTGAAACCTCGCACGGTATCAAGGCTCCCTTCCTACCTTGACGGAGCTGCAGGAATTACTCAACGTCATTCTGCAAAGCCTTATCAGCTTCGAAGGGATACCGAGCTCAGACATTGCGGCATATACGCGATCCTTTATTAGGCTATCGAAAGCTGCTTTGTAGTCGACGAACAGGTGGTGAGTGTCGCCTTGATGTTCGTGGGTCTTTTCCAGGATTTGGCGTAGTGTGAATATCTGGTCGACGGTGGACTTGCCAGATCTGAAGCCGCACTGATAAGGTCCAATCAGTGCCTTGGCGAGTGGCTTCAGTCTTTCACACAGTACGCTCGTAAGGACCTTATATGCGATAGGGAGAAGGCTTATACCCCTGTCGTTGGCGCAGATAGTGGGGTCTACCTTTTTGAAAATTAAATATCACTTATAATTTTAAAAATTATATTTTTAGTAAATTTAAGATTAAAGTTAAAATTTATCTTCCAAATAGGCTTGAAAATCGTGTTTTAATAGATGACAAATATTTAAAAAATATTATCATTATTTAACATCTAAAAAAACTGCGAAATAAGATTCTTTAATCTTAAACTGTCATAAAATTTTTAAATTTGCATGCTAGAAATATGACTGGCTTTTAAGAAAAATTAGGGGTGTTCGGCCCCTGCGTGCTTGGCACGCTCTGCATAGACGGTGTTGTGTTAAATGGAAGGTCTGTTTCAAGTCTTAACTAAATGGATCAAGACAAAACTATTTTTCCTTTTTTTTTTTATCTTTGTGATATATTTGTATCTTTCTTCTTCTTTGTGTTAAACTGAATATGGTTATAATCGCCCGTGATCAGGCAAACGAATTTAAATATTTTAACGGAATCGTTTTGAAACCGAATGTTTTAAGCTTTCACCAAAAATAAGTTTTCATAAGTTCTGAAATTGAACATTTTGTTGCAAGAAGAATTGGAACGAATCGGAAATATTATTTCCTAGATATTTGACCTGGTCTGAATACTCAACCTCAGTGTTATTTATAACAAGGTTCCGAAACTCAATGCTGTATCTCTTAGTGAAGGGAACAATTACAGCTTTCTGGGAGTTGATGCTAAGCTCCTCACTTAGACACCAGTTTAGGGTAATTTGTAGTAGCATTATCTCTCATCTCTCTGAAGGTGCTTTCATATTTACCCGTCTTCATTCATAATAAATTTTATGGATGGAAATTTTGAAATAACAATTTGAGTTTGAGAATTCATTTTAATTGGTTTTGGAAAAATAAAAATTAATAATATGCTTCAGGTTGATGAAACTCACTTGGATTTACCAAATACTCAAGCACTCCACTTGTTATTTTCAATAATCTCCTAGATGACATTTGGCGCTTGCTCATCCTAATCTTTTTAATTACATTTCAAGTGATACAAAATTTGGCAAATTGTTTACGAAAATTATCATTGTATAAGAGCAGCTGATTCTCTCATTTCTGTCATCTCCAGCTAGTATAACGACTTTTGACTGTCATCGATTATTATGGCGTCTATCGAAAAACACTTTTGCATCATTTAGCTTTGACCACCTTGTTCCATATGTTTGCTATCTGTCACACGCAGGATGGCCGCTGGTGTGGTGCTGGTAGTTAAGTGATGGTAACTACTAAGCAGACTACACCAGTCGTGGGTTCGATTCCCGCTTTAGGCCTGGTCTTCTAGTCTTCTACTTCCTCAATTTACCTTTCCGTAAACCTTAGTTAAGATTTAGAATAAGATTTGTGTTAAAGTGTACTGGTGAGCGCCTTCGCTGGTAACAATAATAATAATAAAAATAAAAAAATATATTTTTTTAAAAATTATTTTTGGACAAAAAGTAACAAACAATTTCCTTACAATTTATAAAACCATCAGAATTACTCGCAGAGACTAAAAACGAAAACATAAAGAAATTCTTTAAACTAATCTCTACACTTAAAATAAACAATTAATGTATATAGTATAAAATAATATAATAAAAATACAATGTAAATAGTAAACTTTAATCCAGCCTGAAGGCCTTGTTGCTCTGGCTTCATACTTTATATTTTAGAATTAAATTTTAGTTTATAAATAAATAAAAAAAATAAAATTTCAGTAAAATTATAGTAGGTTTAAAAATAAATAAAAGTTTAATACTGAAATAATTTTTTTATGTTCTTAAATTACATTTATGGCAACTTTAAGTCAGACATTTACGGACAACTATTTTTAATTTTTTTTTTTCTGACTCAACCAAAAATTTCCCAAGAGAAATCAGGGGTGCTCGCCCCCTGCGTACTTTGTGTGAAATGGAAAGTCGAAATTTTAAATTTTTCTTCTTTGCGTTAAATTGAATATGGTGATAATTGCCCCTGCTCCGAAAAATTAACGTGAAAACTTTATACGGAATCGTTTTAAAGCCGAATGTTTGAAACTTCCACCAAAAAGAATTTTCCATGCGGAATGAAATCGAATATTTTGTTGCAAATGGTATTGGAACTAATCGGAAATTTTATATCCATTAATTTCAGTGAAAGATTGCAGGGTAAAATTATAATCGGTTTAAAAAAATAACCATTTAATCTTTAAATAATTTTAGAAATATTTCTTTGTATTCTAAAACTACATTTATGGCAACTTTAAGTCGGATATTTGCGGATAGTTATTTTCAATTTCCTTTTTTCGTGACTCAAAAAAAAACCATCATCTAAAAAGTTTTTTTTTGTGTTCAGCTATGTGTCATAAACGAACACTTGATCGATTGGTGCGGCAGGGTTCCTGCGATACAAAAAAAAATTTCGCTTGTAGGTCAAATATCGACAAAAAATTCGTTTTCCGGAGCACGCAAAAACTAATCCGAATAAAATTGTGCGGTTGGGTTTTTTCGTTTTCCGGAGCAACGCTGCGTACAATCGACTGTTAATAAGTTTTCCTGCTATTTTTTTATCCAAAAATGAGTTGCTACAGCTGTATATACCACTCTTTTTTCTTAGGTTATTATATACCTCCAATATACATCGTCAGGACGCTTTAAGAAATATTTATAATTTTTTTATTTTCAGAAAATCATAGGGAAATGCTTCATATAACTCCAATGATAGCTATTCGTACGTGTTAAAATTTATTTTCTTTTGACAAAAAATCATAGGGCAACACTTTTTTTTATACACATAAATCTTTTGCGCGGAAAAGTACTGGATCAAATTCATTGCCTTTGTCGCCGTCAAGGTAATATTACGTATACGTATGAAAAAACTTAAGGTAATCTCCAGCAAGTATTTATGCAGAAAATTGTTGAAAAATCTTTAGTATCAGGTATTTTTGAGATAACAATGGATTATTGAGGCAGTTATAAGCCCATTAGCAGTTTAGCGAAACACACCCAAGACCACTCCAACAAAAGATTCAGCTAGGAAAAGCTCGCATGGAAAATTCCTGCGTCAACACGCAAAACGCTGTCGGAAAAAAGGCACCAAATATAAGAAATAGCATAATTTTTTTTTTTTTGAATTACCTCAAGTATTGTTGCACGTTCACACGATGGCGCTCAGTATTTTTTTGGGATTCCACAGCACAGCAGCAGCGGTTGGAGGCAACTCTCAAACTGCTGTCCTCCCCCCCGAAAACCCAACTGGGGCCAACTCACGCAAAAAATACAAACGAAAAAATAAAATAAAGTAAAATAAACGGAGAAACAACAACACTGAGCGCCAAATGGCAACTACTCCAAACAACTGTGGAAAGTGGACTTGAAAAAGTTCGAGCACTTGAGCGGCAGCATGTGTAATAAAGGTTATTTATGTATATTTTATCGCTGCACCCCCCGCAGCATGCCGCGTCATGCGGCACATTGACATGGCCAATGGCACCACCACCACCCCGTACCAACCGCCCGCCCACCATATGCTTTCAAGTAGCCGTCGAACTTTCTGAAGTAGTTTAGCTTGGGTCTAAGATACTCTCGCACCCATTTACCTAGGTAGATGTTCCAAGTACAGTGGCACTGAAAATTATTCAAACACCTTTTACCTGGACAGTCTTCGGTCTATGACTTGCCAAAAAATGTAAGATTTAATTTAGTTATAAGTTACTTGATTGAAAAATCGCATATAATATATTTCTATATTACACATTTCTAAACCATATATATAATATATGAGTAAAAATAAGTAAAGTGGACTAATTTTAAAATTGATTTCTTGGAATTAGAATTTTTACACACTTTTTACAGGTAAATCTTCGAACAATATCGGTTTTTAGCGAGTTCCCGATCTTGATTAGACTTTCCCATGAAAAGTTATAAAGACTAAATAAATAATGTTAAAGTAGATCTTGGCTATAATAAATTTATTAAATAAAAAAAACTACCTTCATTTATTTACTCTTTCCTTATAACGTTTTTTTTTTTGAGACATTTTTCATATATATCTTTTAATGCGAGATAATCAGCATTGCTCCGAAAAAAAAATAAACAGAACAATTTTATTTTTTTTATTATATCTATAACTATAACTTTAAATTTGAAAAAAAATATTTTTTAAATTATTTTAATTTAAACAATTTGGTTTATTAACCGAAACCTTATACAACAATTGTATGTTTTTTTTTAACTATTACATTCGATTTAAAAAAAAATTTTTTTTTAATTAAATTTAAATTTTAACAATTTGGCGGAATAATATAAAAATATTCTTAAAAGCTACCTTAACACATATTTTTTTTTTAATATTATATTATTTTCTATTCAATATTAAAAAATTTTGCATTTCTTTAAATTAAATTAAATTTTGTATAATATAATTTAAATTAATAAAAATATTTTTTTTTATTTTTAAATATTGACATTAAATTATCCATTTTTTTTGTTGAACTTTTCCTAAATAGAAAACATTTTTATATTTTTTGATTTAAGAAAATATTCTTTGTAAATTTCCATTTCATATCACATTTTATTTAAATATTAAAAATTATTTTTTTTTTTGAGTATAATATTATTTTTTATATAATTTGAACAAATAAATATACTTTTTAATTTTTTAATATTTACATTATATTAAGTTTTTTTCGTTGTTAAGCTGTATCAATTAAAAAAATATTTTCAACGACTTTAAATTATTTTTTTTTATATTTTTGTTAAATTTAAATTTTATATTTCATTTAAATATTAAAAAATTCTGATTTTTTTAAGTATAATTTATTTTTTTATATAATTTCAATAAATAAATATAGTTTTTTTTAATATAAGCATTAAATAAAATTTTATTTTGTTGTTAAATTATAACAAATTAAAACACATTTTCATTTATTTTTTTATTAAAATTACATAAATTTTTTTGTTTTGTTTGGACCCTGATTTTTAAATTGAATTTCCTTTACACTTAAAATTTTAATTTTTCAATTCATAACTTTAAAAAATATTTCTGTCCCAGCTGAAAAGATTTTTGCGTCTGTTCATTTTAGTTGCAAACTTTAAGCAAAAAAAAAATATTATAAAAATAAAGTAAATTGGTAAACCATACAATTTTTTATATATTTTTATTAATCAAATTATATTAAAAATGTGTAACGTTTTTTTTTAAACTGGAAATAGATGAAGGGACTTCCAAGAACAAATGCCAATGATAAAAAAAAAATATTACCCAAAAATTTAAGGCGATTAACTTTAATGAACACCTACTATAAATTTTAAAAAATAATAATTAGAAGACCTGAAAGAATCTATAAAAAAGCTTTGCTAATCTAATCACAAAAAAATAAGAAATCAAAAGAAAATGATTTAAAAAATGTGGAAAGTTTTTTTAAACTGGAAACAGCTAAATCGGATCTTCCAAGAAAAGTTCCCATTGATGTAAATAATATTTTTCAAAAATTTAAGGCGATTCAATTTATTAAACACCTACTATCATTTATAAAATATGATAAGAAGAAAATGGTTCTCATTTAGCATCTCTAAAAGTGTGAGGCTCATCTGAATCCAAAAAAAAATAATTTCAGAAGAAAATGCTATTAATTAAGTTAACAAATCAGTTCTATCTTGAGCTTTAGTTCGCAGAATTAGTCTGTCCAAATCAAATAATTTTAGGAAAAGAAAAGTTTTCTGACAATAATTAGAACATAATAAATCTAAACAAAAATTTTAGCAAGAGCATATTTAGACTATTGAATTTTATTTCCGTTTATATTCTTTAAAATAAAAAGAAAAAAACTAACTACCAAATCTCAATATGGATGTGTAAAAGTCTTGTCTCTGCATACAAATTTTTTTTTAGATTTATTCACATTCAAATTTATCCACCCAAAATTGTTAGGCAGAAAAAATTCCAGGGTAATAAATTTAACACAACGCTCGCTTACTGTTTGCATACTTTTTGTTCCAACTGTAGGCGATATAACATTTTTGGCCAAGTCAAGTCAAGCCCAGTCAAGCAATTAGACGGCTGATGAGACTGTTGGGGCCCATTGAAACTTGCTCCTTGCTCTCTTGGCCAAGTGTAAACAAAAGTGAAATGAATGTGGAGCAGCGCGCAACTTGGAGCACCGAAAATGTTGCCATATAAATGCAAATGCATATTCAAGACACCAAATGACGCAAATGACGCAACTGACACGAAATGACGCCACAAAGTATGCACTGCAAATAAAAGTGAGTGACAAAGTAAATTGCAAAAATGTCCTGAAAGAAAAAAACTCATTACAAGGAGAGCGTAAGAATTAAAATGCAAAAGGTGCTAGGAATTAATGTAAAAAGTCTTTATTCTTTATTCATTTGTTGGCTGTCTTTGCTCTCTTTGCTGTTTCTCCTGCTGCTGCTGCTTCTTAGCTGTGACAGTGTCAAACGGAAGTAATAAGTGATAAAACGGAAAATAAAGCAAGGTGCGGCAAAGTCCTGACACAATCCTCCACTCCCAAGCGGAAACGCATGCTGCAAACTATTGGCTGCTAATCGCGACGTGCGCTGCAAAGCTGAAGAGTCACAGCTCAGTATGTCTTCCCATGCTTCCGTTTGTTCATCTCTCGTCCAGCTGTCCTTCCTTGTGTCCTTGCTCCTGAGCAAATGGATCACCAGCTCAGGCAAGCAGCCAAGAGCCAACAGCAAAGTGAATTGACATGCAGCAATCGACCTTTATTAAAAAGTTTTTGGTACTGCCAAAAAAAAGGGCAAGTTACGTATAGCGCCCACACTTGGAACCGGAGAAGACACAATATGCGAGGGCAGGTTGAAGGGTTCAAGAGGCTACTGTTTGGAACTCGGGAACCCTTTTAGTTTCTGCTTACCCAAATACACTATCTCGGAAGACAAACTCCTGACTAAGAAAAGACAGTTAGGACCACTATGTTCCCTTACCCCGAAGGAATATGCCCAGAACAACAAACAAGACATCAAAGTTCCTAACGTGAAACTCCTAGTTGGAGGTGCGGGGACCACTTGTCGATTGGTTCTAGTGACGTAGAAAATGTTCGTTGTAACAAACCTCTTCATTCAAAGATCAACAAAACATCGGGACGCTTTGTTCCCAGTACGGATGGGAAGAAGGTTTCTAAAGGACCTACTTTTCAGCATTTTTTTAGAGCTGACATTATTGTGTCCCTTCTCCCACCTGCTCTAGTGTTCAAGTGAACAACAATCAAGTCATCAAAGTTCCTAACGTGAAACCCCTAGTTGGAACTGCATGGACCATTTGTCGACTGGTTCTAGTGACGTAGAAGGTGTGTGATATAACAAACCTCTACATTCAATGTTCAACAATACATTGGTACTCTTTGTTCCCAGTACGGATGGGAAGAAGGTATCTGATGGACCTTCTTTTCAGCATTATTTTAGAGCTGACATTATTGAGTCCCTCTCCCACCTGCTTTAGTGTTCAAGTGAACAACAAACAAGACATCAAAGTTCCTAACGAGAAGCCCATAGTTGGAGGTGCGTGTACCATTTGTCGACTAGTTCTAGTGACGTAGAAGTTGTTCGATCTAACAAACCTCTTCATTCAATATTCAACAATACATCGGGGCGCTTTGTTCCCACTACGGATGGGATGAGATATTTGATGAACCTACTTTTAGAGCTGAAATTATTGAGTCCTTTCTCCCACCTGGTCTAGTGTTCAAGTGCTCCTGTCCAGATCATATTGCAAGGCAGGGTTCCTCACGAACTAGTCGCAACCATCGTAGTACCATAATATTATGCCCTACCCCGAAAGAATCTGCCCAGAACAGCAAACAGAACATCAAAGATCCTATCGTGGAACCCCTAGTTGGGAGACGGGGACCACTTTTCAATCAGTTCTAGTAACGTTGAAAGTTCAAGGTTTGTTCCCAATACGGATGGGAAGAAGGATGAACCTACATTTTAACATTCTTTTAGAGGCGACATTGATGAGACACATCTCCAACCTGCTCTGGTGTTCAAGTTCTGCAGTGCTGGTCGTGATGAGTAAGTTCATGAGTTCCTCACGAACTAATCGCAACCAGTTTCGCCACCATCGCGAGACGTAACTCTCACGCAGGAGCTACTTACATGATCAATTAGGGGCAAACATGACTTCTTGGCTGCTCCATTACTTTGCAACCTACCCTCGCATAAGATTGGACTAAAGCAATAGTGGTACGTTTGTCGGAGTATTTTGGCCATTTAGCCATGGGCCAAACGAAATGTTTGTTTGTGGCAGCTGCAGTCGAGCAAGCGATGACAAAAGCTTATTGACAGATTATTCAACCGTTGGCTGCCACATATTGCCACGCCTGCCAACAACAACAACAACAAATACATCTGCAACAATAACAACAACGTCAACAAGAACAACAACTTTGGCTAAAAGCAGCAGCAACAAATCAACGAGGACAAATCGACAAGCATTTGAAGGAAATAATTAAAAAAGTTGCCAATATTAAAACTGTATGGCAAACGTTGCCAAAATGTTTACACTGTATTGGTAGTAGTTATATATCTGAGTGCTTCTGTGTATATATGGAGTATGTATGCAAGTGTGTGTGTGTTGTTATTGCTATTGTTTGCTCGGTGTTATAATCGGTCAAGTCCTGCGGCGATAGGCGCCAAACGCTTCAAATCTTTAGGTTGCCAACTGAGCCCAGCTCAGCTGCTGTTGTGATGATTAGAGATGGGTGCGTGAGGCGATGTGCAGGCAAGAGAAATTTTGCATCAATTCGGGAATCGTTAGTGTTATATTGGCCAGTTTAGAGGAACAGCAAGTTTTTATCTATAATAGAGATTGGAACTTATCCTATGATATCTGATCAATTCATTTTAAAAACCTATAAATTGGTTCCTGCTTATAAAATAAAGGCTTTAAAAATTCTAAACGATTAGTGCCCATTTCCAAATGAATGTAAAAAAATAAAACAATTTAGAAATTAAAAAAACATTTCTTATTATACAATTTAATTTTGAAAAACAAATCCAGAAAAAAAGTCTACCAACTCAGAACCCATGGATGAAAACGCTGAAGCGCCACTCGCCCGCGTAGTAGGACGTCCACGCAAACTTCCTCCCTACCCATCCAGCGGTACAGAAAAGGTGCGTTTGCCTGAAACGGACCACATATGATTCGCATACAAACCCGCAAATCTTTGCAAATGCAGCAGTGACTTTTCCCGTATAGCTCGACTACGCATGTGAATATGACACCATTATCTAATCAGCCGAAGAATGAGCATCCACTGGAACCATAAAACTCCACACCAAGATCTCAACATTGGTTTATGTAGGAAATGTGGGAAATATCCATTTTGTGCCCGTTGCTGCATATCACCATGTCGACGATTTGGCAGCCAAAAATGAAAACAACTGTCCAATCCGAGCCATCGAAGTACATCGAAGGCGAAACTAGTCCAACTGAATTCCGCTTCATACTGGGCGATGTTCGATTTATTTCATCCTCTTCAAGCAACGACATTTGCGTATCTGGACTCTAATAAATTCGCTACATCTGCATTTCCACTGATGGCATATTCTTGGAAAAACTTGAAATGAGTATGATGAATAGACGTTTTCCAGTTAATGGTCAAAAGCAACAGCACATTCCAAGATCCAGGCTTCTAACAGGGAATTTTCTGAAATTATATTGTATATATATATGCCTCTACAGTCTCCATACTTACCAACTAAATGCAACGCCATGCTTCTAAAAATAATTCCACTGGAAAATTAAAATTATAATGCACTATTAAAGCTGGCCGCCACTGCTTGAATCGGTTCTGAATTGTAAGCACGCACTAATAAATCACATTATATGGTAATCTTGAAAATCATTTTGTGCCCTTAAAAAAAATAATTAAATAAATTTGAAATTCGAAATAAGATAAATGATAATTTTCTTTAAAAAAATGTCAAATTCGGAAAGCGTACGTTAGCCGAATCTTCCCAAAATCCAAAAAAATCATTCATACTTACGCGTATGCGGTTGCGGTTCATGAATATGTCAATGAGGATGGTCTTCATATTCCAATCGAAAACTGCAGGTGAAGCGCATTTCGAGAGTACAGATAAGCTTAGTAGTAGAGAGTAATAGTTTGCACATCGTCAATTTTTAAGCAGAGTTCATCTGGAATGGATTCGCCAGTGAAGTGATGTGCTGCGATGGCTCACAAACGGATGGAACAGCTGACTTCTCGTTTGGCTGCCAAATTGTCACCTCACTGTAATCTGCCCAACAGGTACAAAATGGTATTTCCCACACTTTCTAAATGAACCATTGTTGAGATCCTAATGCGGCATTTGGTGGTTCTAGTGGGTGCTCCTTCTGCGGCTGATTAGCTAATGCTGCCACATTCACCTGCGTGGTAGAGTTACGCTGGGAAACCACTGCTGCCAATTCCAAGGATTTGCAGTTTTGTAGACGCTTCATATGAGTTGCCGGATCAGTTGCGAGGAAATCTGGGTGGACGTCCTGCTGTCCAGGCAACTGGCACCTCAGCGTTTCCATCCATGATGCGGAAGACTTTCCAGTTAATGGTCAATAAAAGAATTTGCTGAAAATAAGTCGAATGATGAATTATTATATATGTTATATACCTCAATATCGTCCACACTTACCAATCAAATATAACGCCATGCTTGTAAAAAGAATTCCACTAGAAATTTCTCATTAGTATGCACAATTAAGCCCTCTCACTGCTTGAACCAGTTCTGAATTGTAAGCACGCACAAAAATAAATAAATTAAATTTTTATTCTAATTAACATGTAGTCGGAGCTACACAGGCATTCAGAATAGTTTTAAAGATATTGAACGTTCTATGCTTATGTAAAAACTAGAGATGAGTTTTATAAAACTTTTCTACTGCCTATAAATAAGTATTATCGATAAAGATCATAACATAAGTTTATTCAAACCATTTTTTCTTTCTTTCAGCTTACAACTCCAATCGATTTGGACATCAGCAGCAAAGGTAAGTAGTCAAAATTAATTGTTCTTCTTATGAACTAGAACTTTAAAGGCGAACTAAGATTTTCTGTGGTAGCTTCATAAAGCAAGCAGTAGGAGAAGCCCGTTTTATTACATATTATTTATTAAAATAAAATAAAAAACTCGTGCTGTACTGTGCATTTATATATCAACAAAGAACTTATGGATAAATTGAATAAAACTAAAATTATACGTTCAAATCATTATCGAACCATTTATGCCATCAAAAGGGTATTCAGGTACTGTTAAAACCAAGCAAAATTTGTCCCTTTCTGTTATCGTTTAGTGTTTATTATTATTAGTATTTTTATACCCTGTACCGTATGGTACAAAAGGGTATATTAAGTTTGTGCAAGCCGAAAATGTATGTAACATATAGAAGGACTCGTCGGAGACACAAAGTTACCTAAAATATGATCAGGGTGACTAGAGAAGTCGATATACCCATTTCCGTCTGTCCGTCCGTGTGTCCATTTGAACTCCTACATCTCAGAGATGGATAGAGTAGCTAGACGTACACCAAATCCATATTATTACATTAGGAGTCAAATTTATTTTATTTTTTCAATATATTATAATTATGTAGCTCCCATAGGGATGTTTCAGACAACCTCGAAAAAAAAAATAAAAGTTTTAAATGGATAATTCGTTTGTTCATGAAGATATCGCAACCAAATTTGGTATTCAAAAGTTTTTTATAGTTGCCTAAGCACTGTACTAAGTCTGATTAAAATCGGTTGCACTATATCATATAGCTCCCATAGGAGGAATCGGTCGAAAAAAATTGTTTTTTATACAAAATTCGATGTGTTTCTTTTGTTTTTAAAGATATTTGAACTAAATTCGGCAATCAGATCTTATTTAAAAGTATTAAAGCAATGTGTCAAATTTGATCGATATCGGTTAACTATATCATATAGCCCCCATAGGAACGATCGGTCAAAAAAAAATTGTTTGCCTAACAAATTTTTCTGTTTTTGGTTTTTTTATGAAGGAACCGGCTTATATTGCAAGCTAGTGGTACAGGGTATCCCAAAACCGTCCGCGCCCGACTTTACGTACGCCATTTTTCTTCTCTGTTTTTTTTTTTATATTTAAGGTAATTTCCTTTCAATGTCGAACTGTACTTCAATAAATTCTTAAAGTGATTTTCAGCTCGATTTTCTTGTGCTCTACCGTGTTCTTTTGCGTGTTCTGCCCGAATTGGCTATATTATTTATAAAATAAGTATTATTTTTCCTCAAAATTTGTCAGTAAATTGTTTATCTAGGCATGTTGCAAAATCTAATATGGTATTCCACCGGAAATCCGGCATTACATTTTGTGACTATTTCATTTCGAACAAGTTGACCAAGTTCACGCTTTCCACCAATTTTAAGTAGCCGAATAGCAAGAAAATTGGTTGTTATCTTTAAAAATAAATAAAAACAACGTTTAAAGTTGCCACACCTTGTTTTACTTTTCGGAATATAATATAAATATTTCTATCTACCTAAAAAATTTCTTATTAAAAATAAAGTATAAAAAAAATACAAATCATTATTAGTGAAATATTTTGCTCAGTTTAAGCTAACAATAGATTCTCTGTCTCAAAAGTAAAATGGATTTTGAAACTTTTCGCAGTTTTTAGATATAAGCGGTATTACTTTTCGCACAGCATTGTCAAAATACTTTTGTCCACTGTTGTATTTGCTAGAGTCTTGAAAATCATTTTGTGCCCCTTAAACAAATAATTATATTGTATAACTTTAAAAATTCAAATGATATTTTTCGTTGAAACAATGTGCAAATCCTAATCCTAATTAAGTTAATTTGTTTTGAGGGGTTTTTTAAATTTTTTCCAATTTTAGTCTGGATAATCTATTTCTTAAAAAAATTGAAGAAGGATCAAACTTCCCAGAAAAATATATATCTCTATGGTATATATGTATATTAAAATGAAATGCTTTACGTTTATGATCGCATAACTCTAAAACAGCTGGACGAATTGGCCTTATTGATTTTTTCATTTCGTTTGTTATAGTGTGTAGAAGGTTTATAGCACAAAAAGTTTTGAGTAATTTGTAAGGAGGGGGCTGCCACCCACAACATTTTTTTGTAATTTTTCGACAAATTTTTTTAAATTTATTTTTTTGAGTGGCATTGTGTGCATTGTCAGATGAGCTAGAAGTCAATACGGAGGTTTTAAGCCTAATGCGCTATTTTGTAACACCACTTATGGGAACCACTGCTGTTCGGTTTACTCAAACCATCTCGATCCGTTAATAAACCTGCTGATGTCGTCTATGTTCATTTTCGCCAAGTCACGTAGGCATCCTAACGCGAAGCTTCCTAGTGCCTGTGGAGTAGGACCCCAATCGTGGGCACTCACATAAATAATGATAAACTGTCTCTTCTGTGTTCTCCTGGTCACAGCTTCGGCATCTGACGTTGTAGGGCCAGCCCATTTTCTTTGCATGGTCTCCTAACGGTCAATGTCCGGTTATTGTCGATGCTATTCTGAAGATCATTGTTCTTGGCTTGCTTAGCAGTTCGGCCGTTCTACGCTTGTCGTATCGCGACCAAATTTCCTTTGCAATCTTGCAAGTGCCAATATTTTTCCATCTGGTTTCAGCCTTGTTCTAAGCTCGCAGAAGAAGTTCTCTCTTGATAGCGCTGAGGGGGTATTTGACAGCTACCTCCGCTGCTTCGCCAGATGGCCAGAGAGCATTAGATAATGCTCCTTTTCTCGCCAGTTCATCAGCTTTTTCATTCCCGTATACGTTTCTATGTCCGGGAACCCATACGAGAGTGATGTTCATTCTACTTGCAAGGGCATTGAGATCTTCTTTGCATTGTCTGATGACTTCTGAGTTCCGCTGGCGATTTGATCGCCAGCAAAGCCTGCTTAACTTTCGGAGAATATACACACCTCCGCCAGCTGACTCGGATGATTATTTAACACCTTACATGCTTCTCTGATGCCAAAGACTTCCGCCTGGAAGATGCTGTTTCTGCTGCCTAGGCGATAGCAGAGAGATACTTCAAGTTCGTCCGAGTAGACCCATGCTCCTACACCGCGATCCATCTTGGATCCGTCTGTATAGATTGCTGCTGCGTCTGCTCTCATTACCCTGTTCGAACCTCTTCTTGAAGTCCAGTACTCGTGTTATGTAATCTGTTGATTTGCTAGTCTCTTGTCCCTTCAGAATGTTGCCATGTCCGAAGGTACTAGTCCTCCAGAGTCCAGTTTTTTGATTCTGTGGCCGTGTTTGCTGCAGTTAGCTCTAATTGGATGTCAATCGGAATCATATTCAAGATCACATTTAACGCCTCTGCTGGGCATAATCTAATTACGCCCGTAACACTTGCACAGGCCGCTCGTTGCAGTGTACTTAGTCTCCTGATGTTGTATTGCCTGCTCAATGCTGGCCACCATGCCAGCGCACCATATGTGATGATGGGTCGTACGATGGCTGTATACATCCATAGGGCAATCTTAGGGTTCCGACCCCAGTTCCTACTGATGATTCTTTTTCTGGTGTAATATGCTATGTACGCTTTCTCTATTCTTTTTTCCACATTGTCCTTCCAGTTGAGCTTTGGATCTAGTACCATTCCTAGTTACGTCGCTCTGTCGTACAACGGGATCTCTACTCCGTTAAGAGAAGGGAGTCAAAACTGAGGTATTTTTGTTTTTGTGGTGAATAACATTAGTTGCGTTTTACTTGGGTTAACGTTTAGGCCACTCCTGGTGGCCCATCTTTTTAGCTTACGCAGAGCTCTTTCTGTTAACTCACTTATGGTTGATTCAACACCGGGTATTGGGGTTGAAATATAGTTTCTGTGGGGCATGAATTTATTAAGAATACTTCGTTAATACGGCTTTTTAGAGAGTCATCCAAAAATCTTATGATTGTCTAGATAAGCTAACTAGGGAATTTTACGATGATTATACACTTTAAGAGTATTCAAAAAGTTTGGGCAGGACGACGTCTGCCGGACTTACTAGTAAATGTATAAAATTGCATAATTTTAAAAAGAATATTTTGGAAATGCCAGATTTTTGGCCAAAATTTGAGAGTCTGGGCCCACAGTGCTGTGTCAATTTTTATACCCTGTACCATATGGTACTAAGGGTATATTAAGTTTGTGCAAGCCGAAAATGTATGTAACATATAGAAGGAGACGTCGGAGACACCCCAAAGTTACCTAAAATATGATCAGGGTGAATAGAGAAGTCGATATACCCATGTCCGTCTGTCCGTCTGTCCGTCTGTCCGTCTGTCCGTCCGTCTGTCCGTCCGTCCGTCCGTGTGAACGCCTAGATCTCAGAGATGGTAAGAGCTAGAGTTACCAAACTTTCACATTAGATCCCATATTATTCCATAGGAGGCAAGTTTATTTTATTTTTTTGATATCGGGGATAAATTATATAGCTCCCATGGGGGTGTTTGAGACGACCTCGACAAAAAAAAAGCGTTTTAGATGAATAATTCGTTTGTTTATGAAGATATCGTAACCAAATTTGGTATTCGAAAGTTTTTTATAGTTCCCAATCACTGTACCAAATTTGATCGAAATCGGTTGACTATATCATATAGCTCCCATAGGACCGATCGGCCAAAATAACTTTTTTAAAGAAAAATTCGCTATATTTCGTTTTTTAATAAAGATATCCTCAATCAAATTTGGCGTTTGGAAATTTTTTAGAGCACTTAAGCAATGTGCCAAATTTGAACAAAATCGGTTGACTATATCATATAGCTCCCATAGGTCCGATCTTCCAAAAATCGATTTTTTAACAAAATTTGTTGTGTTTCGTTTGTTTGTTAAGATATTGGGACCAAATTTGATATTCGTGAGTATTTTAGAGTTCCTAAGCACTGTACCAAATTTAATCCAAATCGTTTGACTAGATCATATAGCTCCATAGGACCATTCGGTCCAAAAACACGGTTTTTATACAAAATTCGATGTGTTTTGTTTGTTTGTAAAGATATTTGAAATAAATTTGGCATTCATAGCTTTTTTAAGGTATTTAAGCACTGTGTCAAATTTTATTGAAATCGGTTGACTATATCAATAGCTCCCATAGGAACGATCGGTCAAAAAATGTTTGCTTAAAAATTCTTCTGTTTTTGGTTTTTTGTGAAGAAATCGGACTTTATTACAAGCTAGTGGTACAGGGTATCCTAAAGTCGTCCGCGCCCGACTTTACGTCCGCCATTTTTGTATGTAGAAATGTGTGCCAATATGTGAAAGAGCCTTAACCAAAAATACCTTGCTTGTTTAAAATTAAAATATTTCCACAAAAAATAGAAAAAGAATCTTTCAAAATAAAATTCAAATATTTCTATATTTTCGCGTGTACAAAAGTCTTACGCGCTACAGCTGTGCCACTCACGACTCACGATTAGCCCAGCCGCACATCTCTAGCTGCAGCTCATTCTCCCACATACTCTCAGACAAAGTCTTCTCTTTTCAACCGCTTGCTGTCATTGTGTCAAGCATTTGTATTACTTTCACAACTCACGCACGATTCTGCCAACACTCCGAAATTCCGAAAATAACCTCGAATCCAGTACAGCAACCTACGAAAGCTACGTTATATTGCCTGGCAACAAGAACTGGAATTTCTGCTTATTTTTTGCTACTATTTTTTGCACTCACATTGTATAACAATATATTTTTGTGCGCATTGTTTCTATAAGGTTTGCTTTTTATACGCTCTTGTTTTGTTTTTCAAATAAAGATACATCCATACATGCAATATATAAGCCATGTTCGATAGTATTGGCGGCAGCCGTCTTTATTGCAGGCACTGTAATCGTGACCAACTTGGCGTATGCTTAACATGGCAGACAGAGAGTTATCGGTGACGTTGCACTTGCAGTGATTCATGTGATTCATTCATTCATGGCTTTAATCTAATAGGCATTAGGACCGACTCACACATGCGCTGATAAGGGGTAGACGTTGGGGAGGGACAGAACGGCCAGCCAGATAGACCACAAAGCAAACTGAATCGGAAAAAAATTATATATGTGCAGGGGAAAAAAAAAATGAATAAAATAAAATAAGAAGAAAAAAAACCAACAGCAAGCAGTGAAAAACAAATCAAGTTGAAGTTTTCTCATTTCCATAACTAATGCAAAAATCCAATTTCTTATGCAAACATAAAATTTTCCACTCGCAACGAGGCGATTGCGACTGCTGCCGTGTTGGATAGGGGGGCGGGGCTGGGGCAGTGTCAGAGCAGGAACTGGTTAGGAGCAGGGAGCGGGCAGGCTGTTGGTTGGTGGGGAATCTGCTTACGGCTGCATGCATACTATAAAATTCAGGTCAAGCAAACCATAAAATCATTCATCATTTTCGTGTAAGTGTTGCTACACACACACAAACACGCACACACACGCACACATACACAAAACACAAGCAAGCCTTCGTGTATGATTGGAATGTGTGTTGGTTGGGATAGGACTGTGTGAGGGGGGTTTGGCTGTTTAAAAACGGCCGACGTTCGCATTCTTGCAATAAAAATCAAGAAAGCAGCCAGCAAAAATACTCTTGCACACATATAAAACAAAATAATAATAATAATAAAAATAATAATAATAATGAAGCAGAACAAAACCAAACATAACAAAATGGCTGCGTGTGAGCGAGACAGGTGCCATAGACATACACATAGACACCCGTATAGATTCCAAGCACATTTGCATATTCGTTTTGGGATAGACCCGGAATACCAACCAAAAACGTACGTAGCACCATATAGGCCGGAGTCGGAGTCGGAGGAAGAGCAGCGCCCGCAAGCCGGCAAGGGATAAGTGTCAAAAGAATTTGACAATGTTTTGCCGTTTTTTATGCATCGATGAACGTTTCATGCATGCCAGCTTTTGTCTGTCTATGGGTGTGGGTATATAACTGTGTTTGTTAGTGTATGACCGTGTATGCGTGTGTTTGTGTAAGTGTGTTTGTTTTATAATGGCTGTTGCTGTCATATGTATGGGTATGACAACGTCCTAGGCAATTTAAAGCTGCTGACTGTTGTACATAAACCGCGCACTTTTATTTCCGGTCCCACCAAATGCACCCAAATCTTTAACGATTTTAAAGCTGTAACTTTTTGTAAAAGGAAATGAGTATATGTTAGGCACGATTTTGAAGTTAGGAAAGAAATACGTAATAAATACCCTATGTAGGTCAGGTTAGGGTGGAGGACTATGCTTCACCCTTCCCAACTAGACTCCTCTAGATATGCCAATTCACATCCAGCCTGAATAAACCCCCAAAAGGCATTTCGGACTCTTTTCTGAGAGCTGGAACAAGTCATTTAGGAAGTGTGACTTGGGTAAGAGGTACCTCGTTCTACACAGTCTCGGGCAGTAACAGAAGAGGTGCTACACCGTCTCTTCCTCATCACGACAACTTCTGCAGAAGTCATAGTGAGAAGCGTTTACCCTGAATGCATAAGTTCCCACTACCCAGTTTCCGGTGATTACTCGGATTACTTTCAAGCATTGAGCTCTGTTTAGACTGCAAAGTTCCTTGGTTCTTTTCTCACCGACCAAGTTAGACATCCTTGAGATCCAGCATATGTTGGGAGATTGGCTGGCCATAGGAATACCCAGACGCTCTTTGTCCTGAAGGAAGATGCTGGTAGCTCCTTGCGTTACGAATTCGTCCGCGATCCAGTTTCCCTAAATATCCCCGTGTTCCCTGTTTTGTAATCTCCTCCAGAGACGGGCAACAATTTTTTATTGACTTTATGTATGATGTCAAATAGGCGAGGGACTTTATGGCCACCATCCAAATAAATAAAGATATTTTTGTTACCTATTAATAAGTTTTTTATTGTTGTATGACCTCAGCCTGAAAAACACTGCAATTATCCGGGATTCGAAACGATATTCTTACGTTCAGTTCCTCTATGTAGACGTAAGCGGAGGCGTCCGTGGAGTGGCCGTTCAACTTGAAACCATTCATAAGGATCTTAGTTTTTTTTAACATTTTGAAATCAACAATGTAAGCAAATTTTGAGGAAAGAACTATATTTGTAACTATTGCAACTAGAGATACTCTCTTGTATAGATTTTGGACAGAAAGTTACTGCCAATGGAATTAAATCACCTTATGATTCTTTTGTTTACCCTCCAAGTGTTCCTTACAAGAGGTGGGGCACTATGACTAGAAGATCTTTTGCACCGTACCCTTATATCTATCTATCCATCTAAATAATCCGGTAGGTCCATTTTCTGTAGATGCTACCTGCTATGTGGTCCCAGATAGGTATACTACCAGGAGTTTTAAGTCCGTTCTGCCAACACCTTTTGTCTTAATCACATCCAGAGGTTTGAAAAGCTTTTTTTACTTGGAACCGTCCCTTTAAGGAGAAGATAGATATACACCTATGTTTTCTTGCAGTGCATTTGTTCATCATGATTTTAATTGTGGACCAACCAATACCACAGAAAGGCGCAGGAGATGTAGTGGGGGTAGAGGCACCCTGTCGCGCCATTTTATCAGCTTTTTCATTCACCCCTGTGGTACCCAACATAGTACGACTCTGCTTAGGAGTTCCAACTGTTAATCATTCTTTAACATCGTTGAGTAAATGCTCTATGATGATAGCACACTGATAGGAAAAGTTTGATTCCCTAGTTCCCTTGTGAAGAAGACTGTGGGCGCAGATCTCCATCGACTTCAACTCCTACACCCTGCCTTCAGGTCAACTCTCCCGCATATCGATACATTAGAAAGAGGATTTATAAGTGCGACATATCCTAGCAAAGGGTCCAGAAACGCTCTGGACACATAGTAGACTCTGCATGGCTTACTTTTTGATGAAAATGTGCAGTAGTTTAAGTCCAAGGACTGACTCCATAACAGCTGTTAGACAGCTACGCATAGCATTCGAGAGAGATAGGGCTACCATTCCTTTAAGCTTGATGTATTTCTTGATTGCCACATTTTGCTGCGTCTGAAGGCATATGTTTATGCAGTATGGCAACGCTTTAATTTTTTTTTAATTTTTATATTCAACAAAATTGTGGATAATATTTTATAATTAATGCAAATTTTGAATAAACAAATATATTTATAGGGTTGACCAAGAAAAAATTGGATGCTAAAATAGAACGCTTTAAAGATAAAATGATCGTTTTCACTGTTATAGAGCGGCTACTCTTTTAAATGGCTGTAACTCAAAAACTATTTAAGATATCGATTTAAAATTTTAGTATGTTATTTTTAAAGGTATAACCTATCGAAATATGGAAAAAAAAAATCGATTTTTTGAAAATGTCACACTAGGTGTGCCCCTTAAAGCCTTTCCGCTCCTTGAAAACCATGCAAACGCTGTGCTACGACAAGCAAGTTAGCGCCACCTGGCGTTTAATATGTCTATAGATTGGCGATACGTTTGTATGTAGACGATTTCTTGCTTGCACTTCTGTAGATATGATAGAAGTAGGGGATGCCTTCGCAGTTCTGGATGTATCCCATTTTGTCCAAATACATTAAGCAAGAGAAATTCTAGCATGTTATGATTTTTTATTTTTTAACAAAGTTGTGAAATTGTTGACAATTGCTAACAAAATAAGTCCCCTCAATGCAATTCTAAATATTAAAAGTCTCTGTCTGGGTGAAGATTTTTATCAAGCGGCGCCATTGGGACGCACATCTTTTGAAGCACGAGCGGCTAGATGATGGTTATCACCATGATGAATGATTTTAAGGCCTCGATAAGATGGAATAAGTCCTGTTATGCCGATATGTCTTCAAAGAGCGGTATATAAAGAAGAAACGATGCAAAATAACCTTCATTGGATTGCTATATATCTCATTATGTATCGATTCTGCTATGGATTATACCCAACGCAGCTTAATTTTGGGAAAATTAGCTCGCACTTTTTCCCTTGAAGATATTAACCCTATTGAACACACGTTATTGATCTTAGTCAAATCGACTTATACGATTTTAAATAAATTGACACTCTAATCATTTATTTATACGCTGTTAATTAAATATCAAACTTTATGCTTTTAAAATAAAGGATTAAGATATTTTCGTTTTTTAAGCAATTTATTTATACAAAAGCAAACTCCCAATATTGGCGAAATCACCAAAAATTCGATTAACATCATTATTATTTTGAGGGCAGAACTTCTGGCAACACTATTTTAATATGTAAAATGAAAACGTTGTCATTTTTGACGATTGATACACAAAGACGGGACGATATTGTTGAAATGCCGCAATTGAAAATGGCTAAAAATTTTGATGGGAAAATCAAACGCAGTGTAATCCAGCAATATCAATAGTCGCCATTGCATCCGGCAAAGCTGGTCCGAATTAATATTTCATAAACATTTACAATCGAGACTGGGCTGACGGGCATCAGGTTATGATAACTGACTTTTTGAACATAATTCCCTGACATGAACCTGGTCACAGCAAGCGCAGTCAAATTTTTGAGAGCGGGTTGTAGGTAAAAGGGGGCCCAAAATATTCTTCTCTGAGGCGACATAATTGTTCAATTTGAGAACCGCTTTCAAACTGATTCCTGTCAAGCAATGAGCAGATCAAAGCTTTGTCAAGTAGCTAGAAGCCATCTATAGATTCCAATTAATTACGTTAAATGCAATACAAGGCCTGCCAACTCCGCAGCAGCATTCATATATCCCGGCTAAAACTAAACATATCGTGAATAAAGTTCCAAGGATTTGTAAATTATTTGCCTCCCCAATCAACTGGTCAGTGAGTAACAATGTGTCCATGTAATAGACGGCACCTGATACAAAGTTATTTCTTGCAGCACAACAAAGAGATAACAATAATATCGATAGCTAATATGTTTTGTGAATCGAAGCTTCAACGATAAGTTTTGGGTGGCAATACTGCTTTTTCATAAGATGTGTAAATTAAAGCTCAAATGTAAATATTTGTTTTTATATTTATAAAAGGTAACTTTTTGAGAGATATTTTGCAATTTATTTTCCTTCTATCATAAGAAATGATCAGACTTAGAGTGTTTATGTGAAGGATGTTCCAAGAATATCTAATTTATCCGCATGCCCAATATGCTATTTGTTGCGATACAAGAAAAGAGGCACAAAAATATCGAAAACCAATATGTTTTGTATATCGAAGCTTTAGCGATAAATTTTGATGGCAACCTTGTCATCATATGGTGTAAAAATTTAAGTGAAATGTAGATTTGTTTTTTATATTTGTAGAATGTAACTTTTTAAAGTTATTTTGTAATTTTATTTTCCTTCTATCATGTGATCATGAGCAGCCTTAAAGTGTTACTGTGAAGGAAGTTCCAAAAAATTCCAATTGTTGTTCCAGTTGCGATACAAGAAAAGAGGCACCAAAATATCGATAACCAATATTTTTTGAATATCGAAACGGGAACGATAAATTTCTGTGACAAACATGCTTTTTCCTAGAGTGCGAAAAATAAAGCAGAAAAAATAGATTTGTTCTTTGCTTTATTGTTATAGGAGGTACTTTTTAAAAGGCATTATGTCCGTTTTTTCTTCGGTCCTGTGACATGATCAGCCTTAGGGTATTAGTATATGTGTGTATTTGTTACATTAAATTAAACTTAAATTGTACGTAGCCTCCATTTTACTGCATCATCACCAGAATCCTTAATCTTCCAAGTGCACATTAGTCATATGACTGGAAATATTTTGGCAACGATTCGGATGTGCTCCGGGAATGGCCACACAAATTGGGCAGATAGCTGGGGTCTTGTCGTTCTTGTGCAGTGAATGAACGTGGTCAACCAGATCCTTTTGAGTATGTCCTAGATCACCACAGAAAGGACAAGTGAAGCTGTCAGCACAGAGCATCGGAATCTCATCACCGGCAAAGAACATTTCGCGAGCTTTGCGATCCAACAGGCATTGAAATGGATGTTTGTCGATATGGTTGCCAGACACGACCTTCTTTTCAAAGCAAGTGGCACATAAATCAAAATCCTCACAGATCAGGCACTTGTAGCGATAATGAACCAGATTAGTAGAGCCACAGCCATCACAGTTGACATTGCAGTGAGTGTCAAAGTTGCATTCAGTTTCCAAATTCTAAGAAATAAGAAAAAAAGGGAAAAAGAAAAATAAAGAAAAAAAGAAAAGGAATAAAGAAAGAAAAGAAAAAGTAAATAAATACAAAAATAATAAATATAAAAAAATAAATAAATAGTACTTACATGCGGCATCTCATATGCAGACGGAACTTATCCGTTCCAGAAAAATAAAATTTGTATAACAAGCTGAAAATAAAAACAAAAGTTACTTTGTATTCATTTGTAAATTAATTTAATGATGACGTCTACTCGATAAAAATCGCAGAAAAAGAATACAATTCAATTCTGTGTCTGGCTGGTTTATATACGATTCTGGCTTACCACCTGTCAAAAAAATATCGAGAAGTATCGTAAGCATGTACGAGTACTTTAAGCCTTGCTGAAAGTATTGAAAAATAATTAGTTCATTTATCACGGTACACGTTAGAGACAGAATAAATCAAATTTTGCGATTTAAATAAAGTATTTTTTTTAAAATTATTTTTGTTGCGTAAAAAATTACATTTGAAAGTATTGTATACAAATTTTGTCGTACAATTTGCAGCGTGTACGAGTTGAACTGACGAAAAATTATATGATAACTATAATAAAAATATTTTCAAGTCTAATTTTCGCCTACTTAGATCAAGCAAATATTTTCAGTGCTGCTTTGCTATCAGAGAATGACATAAAAGTATCGAAAACAAATCGTTAGTGCCATCTGAAAGTATCGAAAACTAATTTTGTTCGCAAGATGTGCAGCGTGTAACAGAACTGTACTTTACTTTCAGGCCTTAAATGGTGGAACAGAAATAATTAAAATTTACATTTGTCTTGTTTACACCATTTGCAAGCCTACTAAGCTCAAGAAATATATTCATATAAAAAAAGACTAAAAGTATCGTTTAGAATACTTTACTTTGCTGTATGAGTAAATTCAAGATTTACTTGATGTATAGCAATGTCAAAAGAGAGAGAGAGACAAAAATATAGCAGAGTAATCGAAGTTTTTGCTATAGCACTTTCTACAGCATTCGTAGCAAGTGCTCTAGTATTAGTGAAGCAAGGTAACAGTAAATCGCACGAAGCACGACGCGTAGCAACAGAAACGAAGTTGAAGATGCAACACACAAGCGTTAGTCGGGCTAAATTCCAAGAAAAATGGCGGACGTAAAGTCGGGCGGACGACTTTAGGATACCCTGTACCACTAGCTTAACAAAGTCCGATTTCCAAAAACCAAAAAAAGAAGTATTTTAAGCAAACATTTTTGACCGTCGTTCTATGGGAACTATATGATATATCAGCTGATTGCAAATAAAATTTGACACAGTGCTTAAATACCTTAAAAAGATATGAATGCCAAATTTATTTCAAATATCTTACAAACAAACAAAACACATCGAATTTTGTATAAAAAATGGTTGAACCGATTGGTCCTATGGGAGCTATATGATCTAGTCAAACGATTTGGATTAAATTTAGTACAGTGCTTAGGAACTATAAAATACTCACGAATGTCAATTTGGTCCCAAATCAAAAAAAACGAAACAAAACAAATTTGTTAAAAATCGATTTTGAAGATCGGACCTATGGGAGCTATATGATATAGTCAACTGATTTGTTCAAATTTGCACATTGCTTAAGTGTAAAAAATTTCCAAACGCGGAATCTGGTTACGATATCTTTATTAAAAAACGAAATAGAGCGAACTTTTCTTTAAAAGTTATTTTGGCCGATCGGTCCTATGGAGCTATATGATATAGTCAACCGATTTTGATCAAATTTGGTACAGTGATGGGAACTATAAAAAACTTCGAATACCAAATTTGGTTAGATATCTTCATAAACAAACGAATTATTCATCTAACTTATTTTTTTGTCGAGGTGTCTCAAACACCCCTATGGGAGCTATATAATTTAACCCTGATATCAAAAAAATAAAATAAACTTGCCTCTATGGAATAATATGGATCTAATGTGAAAGTTTGAGAACTCTAGCTCTTACCATCTCTGAGATCTAGGCGTTCAGGACGGACAGACGGACAGACGGACAGACGGACACGGACAGACGGACATGGGCATTGACTTCTATTCACCCTGATCATATTTTAGGTAATTTGGGATGTTCGACCTCCTTCTATATGTTACATACATTCGGCTTGCACAAACTTAATATACCTCTTTGACCAACGGTACAGGGTATAATAATTCGTGAAGCTGGAAAGCGCACCTGTGTGGTATGTATGTGTAGAAAATGTCCGCTAGAAAAATATGTACGTGCATTGCATGCACAGCTAATTAGTATTAATTAAAATTTTATTTTTATATTATTTTTAACATATCACCACGAAAAGTGCTCAATATTAAGATTATGACCTTTGTGATGGTATTTGTTTTATTTTGACATTTTTTTTTTTTGGCATAAACCTCCAAATATTGAGATTTTTGAAGATCTAACAATAAGAAGGTTACGCAAAGCGCAGTTACGTTATTCGTGTCTCTCTCAAATTTTTTGCTCTTGCTCTGCTCTGCTCTTGATTTCATTTATAGTACGAGAACAGCATGGAGTTTGTTGTCAAATGTTTTGCTTTGTGCTGTGTTTCTGCTCTAAATAAAATGAGAGCAGAAGGAATAGCAGAGCAAGTTTTTTTCTCTCTATTGCTCTATGCACAGTGGCGTGCTAAAGAATTTCCTGGCGCTGCACCGTGGGAGAAATGGCAAAATCTAGCTCCAATTAAATCATAACTTTTGAAAAAATGTAGCTCGCGTGGACACTGACATAGGAGCTAAAAAATAATTGAAAAATATTACACCTAATTTTGGACATTTTCATAACCAAAAACATTATTTTTTAAAAATGGATTGATACCGAACCCGTCCGATCGACAAAAGTTCAGCTCTACGATAGATCAGTTTATTAGTAAAAATTATACTTCTTTTTCTTTTGGGTTTCTTATTTACTTAAAGTAATTTTCATGGAATTTTTATACCCTGTACCGTATGGTCCAAGGGTATATTAAGTTTGTGCAAGCCGAAAATGTATGTAACATATAGAAGGAGACGTCGGAGACACCCCAAAGTTACCTAAAATATGATCAGGGTGAATAGAGAAGTCGATATACCCATGTCCGTCTGTCCGTCTGTCCGTCTGTCCGTCTGTCCGTCCGTCTGTCCGTCTGTCCGTCCGTCCGTCCGTGTGAACGCCTAGATCTCAGAGATGGTAAGAGCTAGAGTTACCAAACTTTCACATTAGATCCCATATTATTCCATAGGAGGCAAGTTTATTTTATTTTTTTGATATCGGGGATAAATTATATAGCTCCCATGGGGGTGTTTGAGACGACCTCGAAAAAAAAAAGCGTTTTAGATGAATAATTCGTTTGTTTATGAAGATATCGTAACGAAATTTGGCAATCGAAAGTTTTTTATAGTTCCCAATCACTGTACCAAATTTGATCAAAATCGGTTGACTATATCATATAGCTCCCATAGGACCGATCGGCCAAAATAACTTTTTTAAAGAAAAATTGGCTATATTTCGTTTTTTAATAAAGATATCGTAACCAGATTTGGCGTTTGGAAATTTTTTAGACCACTTAAGCAATGTGCCAAATTTGAACAAAATCGGTGGACTATATCATATAGCTCCCATAGGTCCGATCTTCCAAAACATCGATTTTTTAACAAAATTTGTTGTGTTTCGTTTGTTTGTTAAGATATTGGGACCAAATTTGACATTCGTGAGTATTTTATAGTTCCTAAGCACTGTACCAAATTTAATCCAAATCGTTTGACTAGATCATATAGCTCCCATAGGACCAATCGGTCCAAAAACACGTTTTTTATACAAAATTCGATGTGTTTTGTTTGTTTGTAAAGATATTTGAAATAACTTTGGCGTTCATATCTTTTTTAAGGTATTTAAGCACCGTGTCAAATTTTATTGAAATCGGTTGACTATATCATATAGCTCCCATAGGAACGATCGGTCAAAAAAAAAATTTTTGCTTAAAAATTCTTCTGTTTTTGGTTTTTTGTGAAGAAATCGGACTTTATTACAAGCTAGTGGTACAGGGTATCCTAAAGTCGTCCGCGCCCGACTTTACGTCCGCCATTTTTTTATTTACAAAATTAAAAATAAAATTTTTTTAGTTTATTTAAAAAATGACTAATTTCACAAAAATGTTATAAATGACTCCTATTTTGGGTAACACCAGTTGTTTTATGTTTACGTCTATACCAATATTATTTTTGAAAACACGTGATTTACTCTTTGATGTTGTTAGTGGATATTTACAAGCCAATCTTCCATAGTGTGTGCTCTTCTGGCGTGTATGGCTTCGATGATATTCGCGAAAGTATTTATTTCGCGCTCCAAGAGCCTTCTCAGACATGATTCCTATGGCAAGTTTGACACTTTGAATTACATCTGCTTCATGGATACAATTTTTTTCAGATACTTATAATTCAAACGAAAATACATGAAATGCTTCGGAATTTACTTCATGCTCGTAAGCCATGGTACGCAAAATTATTCGCAGTCTTTTAATCAAATCAGCATTAACTGCAAGGTTGTTGCTAAACCTTCCGAATTATTATAGTATTTATATTCCTGAACCAACAAAAGGAATATTAATCAAAATATTAACAAGAGCCCCATTTCATCCAGCTACAGTGTCACAAAATTCACAGACAGCAGGCGATTTTAACCTTAAATGATGATTTTTTCTTATATATATATTTTTAACCCCCGACAAAGAGGGGTGTTATAAGTTTGACGTGCCTGTTTGTCTGTCTGTTTGTCTGTCTGTCTATGGCATCGTAGCTCCCGAACGCATGCAGTGATTTCCATTTAGTTTTTGTATTAAAGGTGACTTATGTCCGAGTGTTGTTAGACATGTTTGATGAAAATCGGTTGAGCCGTTTAAAAGTTGTGGGGAGTGAAAGTGGGGAGAAAAACATCAAGTTTGTCCGATTGGCTTAAAATTTGTCTGTCTGTCTGTCTGTGGCATCATAACTCCCGAACGCATGCAGTGATTTCAATTTAGTTTTTTTTTGTATTAAAGGTGACTTATGTGCGAGTGTTCCTAGACATGTTTGATGAAAATCGGTTGAGCCGTTTAAAAGTTGTGGGGAGTGAAAGTGGGGAGAATGCGTAAAAAAAGCAAACGAGCTTGACCTTAAATGTAATCTATACCTTAACAAGAATCTAAATTATAGTAAGTATATTTTAATATAATAAAGTCTAACTTAACCTAACGTACCTATAAAAAGTATGAAATAAAAAATTAAATTAAAAATTTAAAAAACCCCCGAACTTAAGTAATTTTCATTTAAAAAGTAAAAAATAATAGAAGAAACTTAATGTTAAAGTACTTAAGAATCTATTAATAATTCTAAAAAAATACGTCGCGTTGGGGGACCGCTCCTAACAATTTAAATACAAATAGTCTAATTAAGCAAGAAAGATTAACTTAAAAAAAAAATTAAGAAAATACTTCAAAAACTTTCATAGAATTACTTCAAAAAATTTGCATGTAAGACCGTCAACGACGTCTGCCCTCGCGTGTCCCCCAACGCGACGTATTTTTTTAGAATTATTAATAGATTCTTAAGTACTTTAACATTAAGTTTCTTTTATTATTTTTTACTTTTTAAATGAAAATTACTTAAGTTCGGGGGTTTTTTAAATTTTTAATTTAATTTTTAAACAATTAACAAAAATAAAAACAGCAATTCAATAACAAATTTCCTTATATTCTTAAAAAAAACTAAAAAATTGCATTTTTCAATGCCACGAAAGTCTTAGAACACCTGACATGATCCTTAATAATACTGGCCTTTACGGTATTAAATTTTTTTTTATATTTTGAGAGATATCCCTTCATTTTAATAACTTCGTTAGGTCTGTTTGGCGTTAATGCTTCTAAATTTTCCAAATAATTTTCATCAATTTTTCGCCATTCCTACTGCAGAGCGGCCTTTAATTCTGGTTTACTACGAATTATTTGTCCTCTGAGCCTTTCTTCTATGCTGTTCCACAAGTGCTAAATGGGATTGAGATCAGAACTCTGTGGCGGCGAATTAATCATATGTGGCACTTTGCAATCTTTATAAAAATATAACGGGCTTCTACTATAACTTCGCCATTTTTGATGCAATTTCTTTGTAATAGTCGCCAATTATCATCATTACCGTTCTTTTTTCTATCAATTATATGAGTATACACATAATTTTTAACAGCCAAATTCTATTTACTTTGTGGAATCTCTCCTTACCAAACTTCAAACAGCACTACAGTCAAGTCATCCAAATACTAAAAAAAAAAAAAAGATTCCTTAAGTAACAATTAATCACCTTGTCTAGAAAGCTTTAATAGCAAGAAAAAATAAATTTAGGTAGCTTTCGATTTCGTATGCAACAACGGAAGCATCTTTAAAAGGTTATAAAAATAAATAATTTAAAGTCGTTAAAGCAACCGTGCACATGCAATTGCCATTCAAATCCCATCAGGAAACTACTCATTTCATTTATCATATATTGTTTTGCAGAAAAATATTGCCTATAACTACCGCGGACTTTCGTGCTAAGAGTGCTATAAAATAGGACACGAACCTAGCAGGTGCTAAAAACCCGTGTGTCATCTCATTGCAATTAAATTCGGTATATGGATTAAGTACGATATCTTTATAGCAAAACAAAAAAAAAAAGATTATTAGGTAACAAATTTTGTGGACTGAGGAGCTCTCTGGGCTTTAGATAAATTTTGGTATTTTCGAGTTGCTTCGAAGCAGCCCTATGGAAGCTATTCAGTATAACCCCGATATCTACTTTTGGGGTACCCTGTACCAATACTGTAGTCAAATCCGATATATTCTGTTACAGATTCCAACAGAAATTTATATTCCAAATTTGAATACGATAAACAAACATAAAAAAGAGAATTTTGCACCTAACAAGTTTTTTTAACCGAATGATGGGAAACTGTAAGAAACTATAAAATATGTTACCAAAGGTTACCATATTTTCATAAGCAAACGAATCGCAACGAAGTTTGCACCAAACACGGTTTTTTGACCGATCGATTTTATTGTTACCTTATGATTTAGTCCACCGATTTTGATAAAATTTTGTACAATGCTTGCGATTTCTACGAAAAATTTCGAATGAAAAATTTGGTTATGACATCCTCATAAACGAACAAATTATCCATCTAAAACTTTTTGTTTTGTCCAAGGTCGTCTTATAAACTCCAACGGAAACTATATAATGTTACCTTGATATCAAAAAATGTAATAAATGCTCTAACACATAATCTCTGAGATCTACGGCAGACAGACGGTATGGGTATGTCGACTAACTTATCGAAAATATGTTAGACTAGTGTATTCCACTCAGTAATGCTACGCATTACATTGCCAAGCCTCAAATTAAAAGAAGCTATTAAAAATCCATTTGGGGTACCTTTGGCGTCTTCGAGTTATCTTGAAGCCAGTGTTGAATCCATATCGGTCAAATAATTTTTAGACGTATGCTGACTTTAATTTTTGGTCCCTGGCTTAAGTCCATTTTTATGTTCCCATTACCACTAATACATCAATTAATGTAAAATCAGTAATAGGATGAGAAGCTTTACAGCTGGCAGGAACCATAATAGATCCTTTGACTGAAACTTTACCACTAACATTATTATTAGACTTTTAATGCCTGCGGTAGATTGTTTATAAAGTTAAGGTTCATTATTTGTTTTACTTCAAAACCTTTCCAATTACAAAATAGTTTCCTTACATTAACAATCACTTTAATTCCCACCTTCAAAAAGTGTCTTTCATATCGTAAAGCAATTAGCCAGCCCAAGTTACCTTAAGAGTCTATCTAAGCAAAGCAACCTCGAACCACGATTTGATTGTCTTAGGTTATCAAATTACAGGTTTCACAAAGCCTGGACTCAATGAACCAGACCACCAGGGTCTTACAACCCTTAGTTTACAATTGAATTTTGGGGGTTTACTTTGAACTTTGCTACACTTGGCCACAAGTCAATTACTTGTACTATTAAAACGGCCTACTAACAATTACTTTGATTGCTGCATTTAGTTAACTTAACTTGCCTCGAGAACCACAACAATTCCAAAAGCCACAACTATGACGACAATACCAACAACAAAAACAATATCTTCAACAATAATAATAACAACAACAACTACAACAACTAACAGGGTTCTACTGACAACAAATGCTGCTTGAAAAATATGAAAATACTTGGCAGGGTCTTTCTTACATGAAGATTGACTCGACTCGAGTTGACTTCACTTGACTAGACACGAGTCCTGGGAAAACTCTCAAAAATGTTTAACCGCTGCGTTGATGGCAGCAATTAAACGAAATGCCAACTAAATGCTCAAGAATTTGTGGTAAAAAATTCAATTAATTTTTCAGCATAAGCTAAACAATAAAAAATAAAATATTATAAGTGGGAAGTTTGGGGTTGAGTCAGACCGACTGCTGTATGCACTGCATTGTTTGAGTACTGAGCAGAGCTTGGGTGGGGTATCGTCAAAGTAGCCGAATTGGAAAATTTCAGTAAGCTAGAAGAATCATTTCTTTCTGTTGAGTTTTGAACTAGTAAAGCTTTTGGTCTTTAAAAAAAGGGATGCCTAAATGCCTCTGTAAAAAGACAGAAATCGTTTCTAGAACCTTTTCCTATAAAATTACATTCTTTTAATGAAGCTCCTTACGAAGAGGAAAATGATATCTTAATTAAATAGCTTATGAGCTTACCATTAAAAACAGTTAGTAGTCAAGAGTCATGCCCCATAAAAATTGCATGCTTGCGGGTCTATTGGCTATCAAAAAATCTAATGCCCTCCTATTTAACGAGTATCTTTACTTATAAATAAAAAAAAAATTAGATCAATAGCTGGCTTAAAAAGTTGTCCCATAAGATGTAAGCAGTGTCATATCCTCTGAGGGTTTTCGTGTCCAGGTCTTTTGTTAGCTCTGATATAAATACACTTCGAAGTTAAAAACACCCCAAAAGACCAAATCCTACATATATTTGTAGATTTTAGAATAATGCTTCTGCAAAAAAAAATGTAATGTTAAAGCAGGATCACTATCTTGATTTTAATGATTAAAATAAGACGAAAAACTTCTCAAGACAAATCAAAATATCTTAAAAAAGAAGACCAAAATTCGTAAAGCAAAACCAAATATTCTTATTAAAGGCTAGAAAGAAATCAAAAACTATAAAAAAAGATCATGACCTTTTTTTTTTTTAAATTGACATCTAGATGGCGCCAGCAGTATCAACCGCTTTTCTTGTTTAGTGCTAAAAATAAAGAGTGAATGTGAATTAATTAATTTTATATTTTTAGACGACCATCTAGCCCAGCGGAATCTCTTTTAGGATAATTAAATAATAATATAATATAATATAATTAAATAATAATAATTAATTATATTATAAATTAGAATAAAATTTGATTAATATTTTTTTTTTTATTTTTAGCGCTAAAAGTAAATAAAATAGCATGTAATATGCGAATATATAGTTTAATGGGAAACAACTCTTTCTAAGCAAGAAATATAAAAATATGAAATTTTATTGTTCTGTTCGTCATGAGGCTACTCTCTCTATAGACTCCTCTCCTTTTCAAAAATATTCGGAGTGTTTCTGGCCTTGGTATACTATTTGACCATAAAATTCAATTTAACATTTATATTTGAAACATTGTAAATAAAAAAATAAAAGTAGGGATTTTTGTTTTTATTAAACATAATTTATGTTAAATAAATTAATTAAAATTCTCTATATATCTCACGTTCAATTTTGGAACACACTTCCTGCGCTTGCAGCTTTTAAAATTTCCTTTATTAAGACAGGATTGAGTTAGTTCAAAAGCAATTCCTCCTCTTTGCGGCTAAAATTGGCATCCACTTACCCGGCTGCCTCCATATTCTGACAGACTTCGTAGAACATACCAAAATCTAATAAATATATAGTACTTGCCTATGAACCAACTTGGCCTTATTGATTCCAATAATCTTCTTAATAAAGTTACTTTTGTGGTACCTTCCAGAATAACTTGTAATTTACGCCCTTAGCCCTACAATTTTGTTGTTCCAATTTTTCTTTCCATGATCTTAACCTTGTGTTATGCTTCAACTATAAAATCCTTTATAACAACTGCTCTTTCGAACTTTCTATACTAAAATAAATTTTTTATAGGTGAAAGCGATTTCGATTATCTTAATTTTTATTTATAAAGAAAATGCATTTTTATTATAAATATATTATCACGTCGAAATCTTGCTAATCGGTAAGGGACTTCATGGATGGTAAAATTTACTTGTTTTTGAAAATACTAGCCCTTCTGGTCTTAGAGCTCTTATTTTTTATCGATTTTTCATGCTGATCTACAACCCTTTATAATGTCAAAAATGCTATCCTTTACATAACTATAGAAGAACTTCATATACTCCTTTACTCTATAATTAATAATAAAATAAAATATAATTCAAACTCTCAAACGAAAGGGAATGCAACAGTTGCTTGGTAGTAGGGAGGCACTATGGGCAACGCTGGAAGGGATTCAAAGCGTTGTCATGTGTCGTGCTCTTGGTTAGTGGTTGCAAACTATAATAAATTATGCGACGGCAAGCGTTTCGGTTAGGTTGTTGGCTTTTGATTAGCATGGTGGCGCCATCAGTTACTCCCCGCCCCCTAGAACACTATCCAGGCACAGAAAAATTCTGCGAAAATTAAATAAATTACTTTTCAAAGGTCATATTACAAAAGCCAACGGAAGGAGGCGTGGCCGCCGCGGTGGCAGCTCATCAGCCAAAACTTTATCTAGACTGCCGCTGGGTATGGACCATCTTTGGCTTTGGAATTGACCAAATTAGTAGCCACACGCTGCTATCAAATATATTACATGGCAGCTAAAGCTCTCATATGCTCCGTCGCCTGTTCACATGGCAAAAATGTAGTTATCAACTTGAGCTTTGGTGTGGGCACTGGGTCGAGGAGGATGTTAGAAACCGGGAGCATGTTCGGTATCTGCTGTGGCCAACTAACTTAATTGGTTTATTGTGTTACACAATTACGCTTGTGCGCCTGGGGCTGGACAGTGCCGACATTGGCATCAGCGCCTCTCTAATAGCGGAATGTGAGAGTGTATCCATCTATGTGTATTAGCGGGTGTGGGTGTGTGTGTGCGCGTGTGTGTTTATGGTCATCTTCTTGACTTAATTGGAATTCCCGTTAGTGATAAGCGATGACCAGCGATTGAACGATCCATTGAATTATCACTATAAAGTATGTAAAGCCATTTTGTTGGCCATAAATAGGCGAAATGTTTGCTGCTTCTGCTGCGGCATGGCTGGCAAAGGGATGTGTACCAAGTATTAATTAAACCAAAGGCATTAATATAATGTTATGGGACAGTTAACAATTAAAATCAAGTATAAGACATTGTGTCCCAAGGTCTATTACAGCCCATTATTGGGTGCCTTTGATTTAGTGGGTCCCTCTAATACTTTTGTGCATACTCTCTCGACTGCTTGATACGCTAATGGAGCATCTATCAGGCATTTTCAAAGCAAAACCCTTGAATCTCTACCAACAATTGCCATCATTTTTTTTTACTGCTGCTCCTTTGACCTTCGAACTGGAGCCGTTTATAATTTCCTTGACTACTTCTACTACTACAACTGCGAATTCTGAACTCCTAAGTGGAGCATAGTGCCGTGTCGAGGATTGGCACCTTGTCGTGGTGAGAGGGCTTATTAGGGGCGATGAATCCAAGAGCGACGCCAGCGGTAGCATAGCTATCGGTAGGGACACCAATGCCGGTAAGGTCAAGGAAGAGCCCTGAAGCTAAGAGCAGTCCACAACAAACCCTGATGCATTTTTGGCAGCCAAATTGCCATCAGGTAAGCGTCTGTTGCCTCATATCTGGGGCCGCTTCTAACAAAAGAATCTTTGAACCCATGGCTCATTGATTCTCATAAAAGTTGTTAGAATAACATGCACCAAAACAATAATGGAAACATGTCTCCAAGGGGACATGAAACTTTTCGAGTTTTATTAAAAAAACCAAGTGGCTTTAACCTTTTTTCGCGTACTGTATGTTTAAAGGAAAGGATTTCTGTCAACTATTGCCCTCTACGTGCTGTTAATGGTTACCGAATTTAGTAAATCCGTGAACTTTTAGTCGAATGTCAAGGCATTGAAGTAGTCATTCATCGTGTAGTCGTTATAACACGAATTTAGCGCCTCCAAATCCTCTGTGCTGGCTGCCGTAGCAGGGGGATTGACCAATAATTGTTGGGTACCCCTTGGAGACATGTTTCCATTATTGTTTTGTTCCATGTTATTCTGACATCTTTTATGAGAATCAATGGGTTCAAAGATTCTTTAGTTCGAAGCCGCCCCTGATATGGGGAAACAGACGCTTACCTAATGGCAATTTGGCTGCCAAAAAGGCATCAGGGTTTGCTGTGGACTGCTCTTAGCTTCAGGACTCTGCCTCGACCTTACCGGCATGGGTGTCCCTACCGATCGCTATGCTACCGCCGGCATCGCCCTTGGATTCATCGCCCCTAATAAGCCGTCTCGCCACGACAAGGTGGCAATACCCGAGAGGGTTATTTCTAGGGACAGTTTTAAATAATTTTACCCCAGAAACTACAGACTATTTATAGAAGCAATAAATAAAAAAATGTCATAATTTTCTTAGAGTATATTGATTACGTAACAAAAACCTAGACCCTCTCAAGCGTGGTGTTTTTAAGACCCCCTGAACGTGTCACGTAGTATGGGTATAGCTTCTATGGTGAATCTAACAAATATTTGTATGAAAACTTTTTCTTAAAAATACGGAGGTGAAGCTATTGTAGATTTGTGCTTCCGTCCGATTTTTCAAACAACCAATTTGTTTATGCTACTACGAAAAATAAATATTCTTTAGAAAACCTCCAACATTCACTGATAAAAAATAAAATTTTGAATTAAGATCTTTGCTTTCCTATTTAAATTCTAAGAAAGGTGAATGTGTGATATCCTACTTTTGACCACCGTCACAACTTATTCATATTCAGACATCAGACATAATTTTGTAGTGAACTTTTTTACTAAAACTATTTTCTTCTTATTCAATTTGTTTCTAAGCCATGCCCATATGATTATTTAATTGTATTAAAATTTTTAAAATCGCGAAGTAAATACATGCGCTAAAACCAGTATATAGACTACGATATAATAGTTGCTTGGGGAGTTATAGCCAAAAATTTTCAAAATCGAGAGTCTTTGTCTAGAAGATCCTTTAAAAACCGGCTTTAGGATTAAGATATTTTAGAATCAGAAAGATAGTTTTATTCTCATATTTTTAGAAAAAAAAAAATATAAAATATCTTAGGTAGCGACGTCCTCCTATTATAATCCATTATTTTAATTTTTTTGTTGTATCTCCCCTAAAATACATTATTTTTTACTTTTTCAACTTTTTAAGATTTCTTCGGTCTTCCTAACTTTTTTGAGAGCTATTTGAGCACTTGCTCGTTCTCGGAAATTATGAATTTAAAAAAAATATGAGGGAAGTAAAATCTCATCTCAAAAACTTATTAATTAATCTTTAAAAAAATCGATTTTATTATTTACTTATTTATTTATACATATTAATTATTATACATAAAAAAGATTATAATATAATAACTAAAACTAAAAAAAAGAGTGCTAGCTGCTAGGGCCATCGACTAGACTGTTATAATATTAAATAAGGGTTAATAAGTTTATTTTTTGGAGGAACTTAAATATTAAATTAGTATTACTAGGAGTTGGTTCTATGAGTAATTGAAATGGTTGACATTTACCAAAGACAGAAAAACGAATGTTTTGGAGATGCGGTCAGTCGTTCAATATGTGCTTGACGGATAGTTCTTCCCCGCATTTGGGGCAGGTTGGCTTATTTTCATTTTTTAGAAGATAGTTGTGGGTCAGAGTTGTGTGGCTGGTCCTCAGACGAGTAATCTTCTGTGACGAGAGGCTGGGTGGAGTATTGCATATTTGTTTGGGTTGAATTGCTTATACCAGTGGGAAAACGAATGCCATTCTGACAATTCGCTAGTTTTCAAAATATTTTTGATATTTCGCCAAAAGTCTTGTTTGACGGGGGGATAACTGTTATGCAAGGGGATCGCGCTGCATGTTTAGCAGCCGAATCTGCGAGTTCATTCCCGGTTATGTCCATGTGCCCTGTTATCCAAAGTAGCTTGATTTTTCTAGCATGTTGAAAACATAAATGCCGGATTTCGCGTATCAAGTTTGTTGCAGTTGTAGGGATTTTTGACCGCTTGCAGGGTGGATAAAGTATTGCTGCAGATGACATGTTTTCCTTTAACTTCTAAGGCGTACTTTATAGCTTTTAAAATAGCTGTGGCTTCAGCGGTAAAAATAGAGAAGTACACAGGAAGAAGTCCCCAAGCGACAATAGAACCATCACGGTCGACCACCGCAAAGCTAGTTGCGTCGTCGGTTTTGGACTCGTCGGTATAAAGACATTTCCAGTTGGGGCAATTCTCTAATTCGGAGGCGAACAATTGCTGAAAAACTGTTTTGTTTGTTACGGCTTTATTGAATGTGTGAAGAGATGTGTTAACGACGTCGTTCTGTATCAGCCAAGGAGGTGTTGGGCTGACTCTATTCCAACGGTAGGGGGTTTGAAGTCCATGTTTTTAGCTGAAACTCACACATCTCCGAATTGTGGATATAACTTTAAATTTTCTACGGTGATAAAAAGCGGTCTGGAAGTCGTTGAGCAGTATTGGATTTGTAGAACCTACAATTTTTGGGATAAGCTTAAAAGTCGTTTGAGCAACTCTCGTTGGAATGTCTGGAAGTCCTGATTCAGCAAGTCGATTTTATATTAACCCAAAATATAACCATTTCGTTTACATTTCAAAAATCCTATAAATTAAGGTCGACACCCCTTTCGCGTAAAGCTTTTTACGTCACTGTTCTTCACATTAACACACACACACACACTCACGTGCACTTGGAGGCCTTAATTAATTTCGTTGATTAATTGAAATTGAGCTTTTTGTTTTTTTTTTTGGCTTACAAAAATTGCAGTCAAGTAAGAAAAATTATTTGTTGTCTTTTATGGGTTACAAAAACTGGACATAGTTTCGGTAGTATCTTGTGGGCGTTATCGCATCCAACCCTTGGTCATAATTCAAGGCATATTGATATTCAATTATTATTGTTTGGGAGGGCTTAAATACAGTGAGATCGGGTCAATAATTATATTATCAATTAAACTAATAGTCATTGGAAATTTGCTCATGATTATTATGGCTATGTCATCCGCATCAGCAGTTATCCTTAAGGGCCTTCCATTTAAATCTGTGTAAGACGTCGTTTACCACTAGATTCCATAATAAGGGCGACAGAACTCCGCCTTGTGGCGTGCCTCTGTGCGCCTCTTTTATCACGGTCGTGGTTCCCCGCTAAGCTCTAATTTACCTGCAGTTCAATAGGCTTTCTATTTATGGCCTCCTGAGATTCCTTTGGTCTGAGGATTCGCATTATGCCTTTCGTGGAAACATTGTTGCATGCACCCGAGATTCCAGGATCGCTTCCAGAGCGAAATTCTCATGTTGTAGAGCTTTTTTGATGGAGGACTTCAGCGCTCGGCTGGTTTGGTTGCATTTTAATCATGGCAACTACCAATGATATGCTTTTAGGCACCTATGGCTATGGCTCCAACGTAGTAGCACCAGACATGGAAATCCGAGTACTGCTGCGCCGTTGCCTCAACTAGACCGTGCACTGGCCCGAGCTTTAAGGGAGGATAAGTGAGTCTGGTGCTTGAACCAGTACACAATTCATTGCCCAGCCGCCACTCTATTGGGAGATTCAGGCAGAGGGCTTTCGCCATCCAAGCTTGGACATTGTGTGTGATTTGAACAAAGAGATATTAAAACACATTTGGTCATATGTGAATTGCTGCTTTAACGGCAAAATCGCATAGGTTTTTTGCATCGTATTGACCCTGGGCGGAGCTGTCGATTTATAATGATGGGACTGGTAACTGGATACGCCAGGCAATCAGCTGCAGCCCATTCGCCCCATGGCCCTATGCTCCACTGGGAGTCAAGGATAGCAGAAGAAGAGAAAAGGCCCTATTATCGTTTCAATCCATGCTTTGTTGTATATATTTGAGACAGTGAGTGATAGGGTACCCCGTGCAGAGTCGTATCCATTATCGTTTTGATCCATGCTTTCCGTATTTCGCTTCGGGTCGTCTGTCTCTCCATGTGACGGTTAGAGAAATGCTTCGCACTATGCATGGTCAGTGGGAAATAAAATATCACAGATAGTGATTCTATCACCAAGGTATGGTAGGAGGGCTAGCAACATATTTACCTGAAGCATTTTTTGCTACGGAATCGTCTTCGGAGTTAAAGGTATCATATTTGTTGTATACATATATAGTTTGAGTCAATGAGTGATGGGTTCAAAGACTAGAAGGATCGGCTTTCCTTATTGAGTTCATGCGATTTTGGTGCTCACTTACTAACTGAGACGCCGAGTTGTATAAAAGCTATTTAGACTATTAATCTTGTTCCCTCCTTATTTCTCAATCAAATTTGGCACAGGCTAGGGTGAAGTCAAATTAATTGTGCACTTTATTATTTATTTTTTGTTCTAAAGGTCTAAAATTTACCACCTAATTCTTTACCAGCGAAATCTTTGACACTTTTTACTACTGAATAAAGTTTTCCTAATAGCCCCCCCAAATTAATAGCAACCATTCCAAAGAAGTGCTTACAAATTAATACTTAAACTAATAATTTTGATTAATATTCCTGCTTCATATGACCATTAAACAGAATTGCGCTAAAATCGTAAAATTAGTTTTCTGCAGAAGTGAAATTCAACAGAAATGTTAACTGCATTTTCTCATTCAGCTGATAAATTGACAATTAATTTCTCAAATAGCGTAAATTATTGCATTGCTTTCTCGGAAAGCTCTCTTGCTCTTTATCGTTACTGCTAACTACACATGCTTTGACTTTACATACATTCTATATACATATAAACATAAGCTTGCATTTATTTATGTACTTGCAAACAATAGCACCTTATTAAGAGAAAAAAAAATCATACAGAGAGTGGGAGAGAGTGAGATAGTTAGCGATTCTCTAGCGGCACACGACTGACAAAGTGCTTGGGAGAAATTTGTATTGCAAATTACATTCAAGAATCGTCGTCACCTTAGTCCGCCGCTCCATTGTGACTTCACAACGGTTCATACATATGCAAAATGTTTAAGTGCAAACGGAGCATAGAGTAGTGCAACTATGGCTAAAATACCAGAGCAAACATTTTACAGGAAGCTGGAATAAAAAAAGGATGCTATAACCAGCTTACTGTCAAAATGGCAAGGAAGACGGAAGTGATGAGAGGAGAGAAGCTGACGATGAAGACGACAAGTTGAGCGCAGTACGTCACACATTTGGAGTGCTGCACAAACATTTGCCTAGACAAAATGCTGAGAGCAGAGAGTGAGCGTCGGAGAGAGAGAGAGAGCGTGGGCAGGAGAGCGGCAACGAGCGCGAGCCTAAATGTATGCAGCATATAATTACAAAATGCTACATATTGATGTGTGTGTGCATGTGTGTGTGAGTATCTATGAGTGTTTGCAACTGTGTGTCGTCTGCATGTAGTAGATGTTGAGTTGCAAAGCCGGCAACATGTACTTTATGCTAGTTAATGTTAATTTTGTTATCTACAGCAGGTGCACACACACAGATACTCACACACACACTCGCATACACACTGACACACTCACTGCTTAGATATTTGCATATGTTTGCGGTTCATTGCAAGTGCGAATCCATTAACATTAAGTGAAGTTGAGTCAAGTTGCTGTTTTGTTCAAACAAAGTTGCTGATGAAGAGCCAGATTATAGATTACATAATACCATACTACATGCTTATAAGCACATACATAAAAGCAGCACAATTTCCATTTTGGTGCTAAAGCTGTCAAGTGGCTGACTGGCTTCTTCTTCTTCTTCTTATATATATAACATACAATATATATACAGATATCTACCATATGCTCATATCTTTTATCATTAGCCAGGCAATTTTCCATGTTTTCTAAAGTCGACCAATAAATCCTTAACCTAAACCGACAAACCACACTGCAGCTTAAGAAAAAGCTGCAATTTAACACGGCTAGCAAAAAAAAAAAAAAAACCAAAAAAACTACCAAAAAAAAACAAAGCGTATAGAATCAATATAAGGAAATTAATTTCCAAGTCCAGACAAACGAAGCACTTGGTGTGTTGCTACAATCAATGGGTAGGGCTGGCTACTACATATGTACTTTATAAGTATATGTATTGGGAGGGCAGTTTGAAAAGTCAGTAACTTTTGTAAACCAACACTTTTTCTGTGTACCATCAAAAGAATTTTGAGAGCAGTTTGATGTCAGCTTATTCCAACCAGAGAGGAGTGGAATACTGGAGTACCAGGCCCAGAAGACCCGATAAAGGTACGGTTCCAAGCTAGACGACCGTGTAGGTTGAGGCGTCTACGTCGAGGATTTCGACATTAGAATTAATTTTCGGCTCCCGGACCACTGCAGTGTCTTTCAGGCAGAGGTCACAGCAATCCGGGAGGCTTGAACAACAATAAAAAACCTACAAGTTCAAGATAAGAACATCTGTATATATTCGGACAGCCAAGCGGCTATTAAGTCCCTAGTTTCGACTTCGACACTTCGTGTATGAAGTTAGTGAATGACTGCCGCTTGTCTCTAGGGGAGATGGCTGAGCAGCTTTCAATTCACCTCATATGGGTCCCAGGACATAGGGACTTTGAGGGAAACTGCATTGCGGCTGAACTGGCTAGAAAGGGAACTACCAGCATCCTCCTTCAAAACAATGAGGGCCTGGGTATACCCATGGCCAGCTATAGACTGAGAATACGAAACTTTTTCGCTCTCTGTGCAAATAAAACGTGTAATCGGATCGGAAGAAGCTACTGTGCGTCTTAATTTCCCATCCAACGGCTGTTAGGTTACAATCCAGAGAGAACTACGAGAAGATAGCGCATCGGCTTGAGAAGACTTATGTTCAGAATCGTGCTGGCATTCGTCTGATTGAAATGCAAACAAACTCTTTGGCTAGTTTTCTAGTGACTCGCTCCGTCTTTAAAATTTATTCTACCTTTTTAAAAAGTTTTTTTTTTCAGGTTTATAAATTCATCTCAGTGATGGCTCTTTCTCACCAAAATCTCTAACTACCCAACTTTCCTATCTTATAAATTACAACAGAAGTTTATCGGAGCCAATGCTTATCATCGTTTTTTGTTTTTTCGTTTTGACGCGTTTTGGCTGCTGCGTACAGGCCTGTAAAAGATTATTTTTGGGAAAAAATAAAAGATTTTGTTACTCAAGATTATGTTTGAAGATTAAGATATATTTAGTAAATTTTTTGAAATATAACTTATTTTAACATTAAGATATTCTTAGTCGCTGTTAAACATTTTTTTTTTTTAATTTCTAACTTAGCTGCTCATTTCAGTAATGACATTTTTTGACCCAAATTGCAAGTTAGCCATTGTGTCTTTGGGTTAAAAACAGTAGCTAGCCAGTGTGAGCTAAATTTGAAGAAATCATTAGATTGGATATATAAAGCTTTATCTTGATATCAGTATGTAACCGTGTCATGTTTAAAGAATACATTTCCTTCTTCGCTGCCTAATTTAATCAATTGAACTGAATATTTGAAGCCAACGATCACTGTTTTTTAACGTAATACAGTTTACATCACAAAAAACCGTCCCCTGACTTTATCCTCCGAAGGATCTACCTTAATTTTCCGTATCAGTACACAACTTTGACTGTGTTTTGGTCTTTCAGAGACTGTAATGGATGCATGTTTTGGTTTACCGATGCCAAATGTTGCAATAATTCGTTCTGATTGCGGATAAACATTGTCACATCCTTCTTTAAAGTGTTCATACATTTAAGCTTATGGTCAAGTCTAACTAAGCGGCAACTAGGATACTATTTCAGGTTCAAATAGAAAGTCAAAATTGTTTATAATCAACTCCTCTTCGAAATATTTTACTGTAAACTGCGCTTACGAAAACGAACCAAATTTCTGCTCCCGTACTCGCTATAGGGATATTCAATGACAAATATGCTGCACCCAATGTCCATGGCCTCTTTCACCTCCCCCTCTTTCATTGCCCAACGTTCCTGCCCTTTCATGGAAATCATTCGCTATTTTTGACATATCGTTGTCCTAAACGTTTTGCGTTTCCTGTACGGAATTTCATTAAACATTTATGTTTCAGTGTTCCCAGTCCCCCTTGTTATTTTTGTTTATGTTTTTAAAGAAAAAAAATTGCATTTTCACTTTTCTGTATTTTCTTTTGTTGAAATACCCAGAATTTTGTTTTCAGTATTTAAAGGCTATCTTAAACATAAACTAAATAACGTGGCTTGCAAAAAATGTTTGGCACGTGGTAAAAAAGTAGATTTTTAGGTAATATTTTTTTTTGTGTTTTTTAGTACATATTTTAATAAAAATATAAAAAATATACATGCTTTGGGTGTGCTTTTTTGGTTTTAAATTTTAAAGAAGAAGCGAAAGTTCTTAGGAAAAAATCTTTGAAGCCTTTAAGGAAATTGTACGAGAATTTTAAAGCAGCTGCGAAAGTTCTTAAGAAAAAATCTTTAAAGAACTTTAAGAATATTGTCTGAGATATTGGCATATTGGTTGACTCAGGCATAAATTTGCTGCTTAGTTTGCCTTGAGCTATCTAAATCTTAAAGATACGAGCCACTGCATTGGCACCGTTCAGGAATTATGCAATTATGCCAGAAAAGTTATGATCATACTCGAAAAGTCGTGAGAAATTCCTTACATTTGACAGTAAGAAAAATAAGTCTCTGCTTTCGCTTCTATTATTGAAGTCAGTTGAATTTTTTCATTAACTTATTATACATATCAGGGGCGGATCCAGGATTTTGGTAAGGGGCATCCAAAGAAATCTGTCCAGAGAAATCCATTAAAAAAAATTGTGAAAAATATTTTTATTAGGGTTTTCTGATCCCGAGGGGGGGTCCGAACCCGAAAACCCCTCCCGTGGGTCCGCCACTGATACATATATCTTAAGCTAAAATTTTGAAACAAAAAATTGAATTAACACTATAAAAAATATAATATATTTATATATTATGGACATATTATTTATTTATTTAATAAAAATTAAATAAGTCTCCTAAACTAATTTTTTTGCTAGAAAGCACGGGCAGCAAAATTTCTTCGGCTCATAAGCCAAACATATAAATAATATGAATTATTTATTTAGAGAGTAAATAAAAAAGGACGAATTGAATTTTATATATATTCTCAATAAATACGCCTCTAAACTCATTCACCCCATAATTTTATTTTCGCTGAACCTTTAGGGCCCCTTTAATATTCGTCGATTTTTCGTCAAAAAAAATAAAAGTGAAAAATTCACAAAAGCGCCCTCTGGCGTTACAAAAAAATGGGTTCCTTTCCATACACAATTGATTGTACCAAAATGTTTTTTTCGTATGCCATAATAAACTTGATTTTCAAATGTCTTGGAAAATACCTATTTTGAAAAAGTTGGTACCTAGAAATTATTTTTAGATCCATTTTTTATTCGCCGAAGTTTCTTCGAATTACCCAAAGTACCAAAATCGCGATGGGACTTTGTAGGTTTATTCCGCACCTAAAAGTTTAATCCTCCCTAGCATTATTAAGAATGGGCGTTTTGCAATTAAGTCATACTATCTATTTAAAATTCCGCTTCTGTGCATAATATGAGGATTCAAGAATACTCTTTAGAGGGGTGACTATGGTATATTCCAACTGAAAACTTTGTTTGGTGATTAAAAAAGACTAAATGTTTTGGATAGTATGTACGAAAAACTTAGATAAGGGGAGTTATGGGGGCTATGCTTACTTGCCTTGTCAATCACCACCACAAATTATATGAGGTAAAAAATAAATTTGTTACCACTACTTAACACTGAATCCTTTTTACGGGATAGCGAAGATAGATTTTAATAAACATCCTCACCCAAAGTGTTAGATCCTAATTTATATAATTTACTGCATTATTCGTTTTTTAATAAACATTTTAATTGCTTCTTAAATTTTTTAGTTATGTTAATTTAATAATTATTAAACAATTGTTTCCATATACTAAAATCTAGAGATTTTGGCTTTGGTTCGTTTTTTATTTTGGATTGGTTGGAATTTGGAATTTTTTTAATTGTATAAGAATTCTATAAAACAATAAACTAATTAAACTTTTCGTAAAATATAATTGCATATAATTTTTAATTAATTAATATTTTTCTAAAATACTAAGCGAAACATGCAATTGTTTTGTTTAGTATTTATTTTTGTTATTTTTCCAATTTTTGAATTAATTAATATTCTTCAGAAAATAGTAATATTTTTCAACTTTTGTTTACTTTTTAATAATATACAGCGAAAAAAATGATCGATTTTGTTGACTTTCAAATATGTTTTAGAGCTACAAGAAAATAAAAAATGGATTA